>CAJVPK010000233.1:0-47017 GCA_910592015.1 Diversispora eburnea | reverse complement strand
AGATATAATTCAACAACGGTTTCAGTATTTTACCAAAGAATAATACAGAATTTCTCTAAGAAATTACAATGGTATAAATAATAATCTACACAAGTATTATTTATAAGACAAATCACAAAGTATTTTATTAACAAGAATTGAATTGGAACTGATTGGAACTGGAACTGAACTAAACTGGACTAACTGAAGACTGAGTATAGGGAAATTCAATCCTTTATATATATAATTGAAGTTATAATAGATTACACTGTAGACTACACTAATATATACACTATTAATTATGCTAATGTATACACTATTAACTACACTTTCTACTATGCTATCTATTACACTATTGATTACACTATTGAATATGCTGTTCATTACACTGTTGATTACGCTCAGATCTACAGTCGTAATATCTAATAGTTGTACCAATTTCTAAATGATTTATGCTAATAGTTTCCTATATAATATATATTAATAAAATATAAAATTAAACTAATAAAATATAGTTATATGGTTTTTTCCAGTTTGATTTTCCATTTTTACTAAAAGCTTATTTAAATACCAGTTAACTTTTTCTTTTACCAACTGTTGAAGTATTTGTAATTCTATTCTTGAAAATTTTTTCTTATGTCCCAATATTTCTTTGAATGGATTTATTACACAATCCCATTTTGAAAAAGTTTTAAGAATATAATGGACAGTAGGTATACTAATAGATAAAAGTTTAACAATTTCATGATTATTATAATTTTCACTTTCTAAATAAACTACTCTCCAACGTAAATCTTCACTATATGGATGTGGCTTTTTTAATAATCTTAGTAGTCTTTTGAAATCAGAATTTTAATCTTTGTAATCAAGGGGTAAAGTTCATGTATCTTATTTTTCAAACTCTGTAAGTGTGTATGTAAACATGTGGGGTATTATAATTAATTATAAAAACTGATTTGCTCATTGATTTGACAAATTTTTATTATAGTGTGGCAACACAAATTAGTAATCAGATAAAATATCATGGGGGATGATAATTTGTGACACTAGATGAACATTCAGGTAATTGTTATCCCAGGTAAGATGACCATATGAGGATGAAGAATGAAGTACAAAGATGAAGGATGAAGGATGAAGGATGCACAAAGGATGGAGGATAAAGTATAAAGGATGAAGGATAAAGTGTAAATAAAAGAGAAAATATAAATATGACTGTTGTTGGATGTAAATCTTAGAAGTTCAGATTGTACCAGTTAGTTAATTAATTATTACTTAGTATAACAGAATATATCAAAATATTTTAATTATCATTTAATAGAAAAGTAAATTTAATTCAGGGATGGTAAAATAGACATCCTAACACATGATAATATTTCTGTTGCTGAATTATACTTTACTTTTAAAAACTTTATATTTTATATTTAAATAAACTTATATCTTGTGTCATAATATTGTGAAATATTATTAAATATTGTTTGATACTGTATTAATTGCTTTTACTTCACCTTATTCACTGTGCCTTCATGATTAATTGATTATTATTTGATTATTATTATTATTTATTATATATTCATTATCTGTTTTGAGATAGGCCAGTTAAATCAATTGTATTAGATGTGACCTACTGGCAGATAGAGCATATTATTATGTTTTTGTGATGCAAACTTTGAGACTGATTTGAGAAATTATTCGAAATACTCTGCACAAGTGTGGCAATAGATTATCATTTTTTAGTCGCAGTAGTCACAGTAATTTTTGTACTACTGATCGGCCAAATTAAGACAATTTGAAAATGGCTCTATATTATTTTGGTCCTGATAGTCAAAAGGCTTATAGTTCAAGTTTTGGTAATAGTGAATTTTCAATGCTATTAAGTATTTCTGATTTTACTAAAGATAAACAATGTCAGTGTATTTATGATCCTATTTGTACTTATTATGAAAGATCCATTAGAACAACTAATGAAAAATTTTCCATTGTGGATTATGAAGTATTAAAGATTATTAAAAATAATAATTCCAAATTCCAAATGTACTATGAATATATCATTCTTTTTATTTTATATACACTAACTATTCAGTGATGATAATAAAATCTATTTTATAATAAAGTCATTAAATAGATTGGTATTTTTTATTATGCATTGTCTACTACTCGTAATAATCTATTGATTAAAATTATCACATTACGATAAAATTTAAAATTAAGATGATTTATAATCAAAAATTTCGTGTGATGAAGAACCATACTTAAATGAATGAAAAAAATGAACAATAATCGTAATAATCTTAATAGTGATCATAATAAAATTATCATTAATTATTCTTTGATTATTGAATTATAATGTGTAACCCTAGAAATTACAATCTAATGTGAATATTATACAAACGGTAATAATTATTTCGTATCATTATCCTATGATGTTTCCAATAAATGAACTATAAAATTTAAATAAAAAATGACGACAACAAAAAAAAAAATAAATATTAATAAATTTAATAATTAATGTTTCTTACCTAAAAACGTAATTCGACTTGGAATTAGAATTCATGACTTTAAGAATAATAGAAAAAACTATTAATAAAGTTATGATATATTGAGTTTTTCAATTTCTTGCAACCTAATTGTTCCAGTAACCATAGCTGTGCTAGAAGATGAGGAATAAGCATTACTATTGGTAGTAGTGTGTATCATATCATTCTTTGATACCTGCTATCTTAATCTTCAATCTGTAATCCTAAAACCCAGAATCTTTACCTATGAGGAAAAAGAGAAAAAAAGGAAAATCAATGATTGCATGAAAAATCAATTAATTTCGCTTAAACAGTGGTTTATTATATGTGGTAAAAAAAAAATAAACATTAATTACATTACTTAATACGTCATTTGTAGTCGTCTAAGCTTTAATGTGAATAACATAATATTGATATTATGTTTCATGTTTCTTTTTTTCAAAATATTTCGTTTGGGAAATATTAAATTTGGTATAGACAATAAATATATAATTAAGCTTAACAATTATGTCGTGGCTATTTGGCATAAAAAAAATTTAACACAAAAAGTTGGTATTGCAGATATTATTTGAAGTCATGTTATTTTATTTTTATTATTTTATTGATTTAGTTTCATTCTTTATTCTTTTCTTCCGTTTTTTTTGTTATTAATGGCTGAAAAAAGTATTATTTTAAGAGATATTATCAACGATATTGTTAATTGAATAAAAATGTGACATGATATATGCAATTTTATTAATAGAATATATACAGTAGTACAGTATATCTGATGGGAGTAATATTTTAGATTTTTTTAGATAGACGAATACGAATACTTTAAAATATCAAGATTCATCAGCAACAGACAAAAAAAAAGTTCAATAGATATAGGGAAGGCGAGTCAAAGTTTTTATAAAATGTATAATAGGTCAATTTAATGATATTAGTAATGTGGTAGAAATTTTTAAAGGTTAATCACAGAGGTGGGTGCAGACTTTAGAATATAATTCATGGCATATAAAAAACATATGACGTGATTCATAAGCTTGTATCCCTAAGTCAATCAACAGATAGTAATTAATCATATTCAAGAATTAAGTTGAAGTTTAAATTTTGCAGATGATATTTAAACTTTTTTTTTTGGAAATCACGAAATGGATTGGAGTATTATCGAATGGCTGGGACTATTAGAAAGTGAAAATAATTTACCAAATGAATTTATTAATTACTAAATTTTTGTGAATGCGCGGTTATTATTGTTTATTTTGTAATCATGTATTCATATATAACTTTAATAAAGGTATAAAGGTAATACAAAGTTAACGCTCAAAACAATTTTTAATAATTTTATTAATATAAAATGTATAAAAAGTTTCATATAAAATCTGAAATTTTTTAAAAATATTTCAACATAAAAAACAAAAATTATTAAAATTATTTGCTGTACATTCGATAGATTAATCAATAACAATACCGTTTCTAATCAAGATATTTCTTAATTCTTCCCCTAAAAATCCAATACCGCTTTATAATTTTTGTTAAAAGGTCACCATACGCATGATTATAATCACCAGTATGACACGTATAATAGAATTTACATTTTAAATGTTATTTCTAATTGCAAGTTCGACCATCAAAATATAAACAAAAGATGTGCTATCAAGAAGATAATAACATTTATAAATTATTATAAGAGGTAAAATCACAGAGTAGGCATGAATTTAATTTTATATAATTTCAATCGGGTGTAAATATTTAGAGTGGGGCACCCCCCACTGCACTTTATTGAAATATTAAAATATTGAAATATCTGTACATATCAAATGAAATAAGATAACAATTAATAATTTTAGCAAATAATTATAATAAAAGTAACTATCCTAAACTAATCCTAAAAATTGATCGAAAACTATTCTAATAACTACTAACTATTAACTGATAATTTCAAAAATAAATAAAGTGCATAAACTAAAACTGCCTAAATCACATCTCCAAAAAACTAATCTAAACTATCAAAATCTCATCTCCAAAAAACTAATCTAAACCATCAAAATCTCATCTTCAAAAAGCTAATCTAAACTATCTAAATTTCATCTCCAAAAAGCTAATCTAAACTATCTAAATATATCTCCAAAAAACCAATCTAAACTATCCAAATCTCATCTCCAAAATATCAGTCTAAGCTACCTAAATCATATCGTCAAAAAAATTCGTCATCATCTTCTCTTGATCATCGTTGGTCGTTGGTATCATCATCTTCTCTTGATTATTCGTTGGTCGTTGGTATCCTCATCTTCTCTTGATCATCGTTGGTCGTTGGTATTATCATCATCATCCCCGTAGCAGTTTTGGTATTTGATTGGGGATTAAGAGTTCATATTACTATTGATAAAGCTTGTTAAGATAATTATTAAAAAAAAGAATCTACATAATTCATGCAATTTATACTAACCTGCAAATTACAAGGACCCAAATATAAATTCACGGATTTCGGATTCGGTAACAATGGGATGGTCCTTGCGAATATGGGCCCACACTTCAGATTTGGAAATAACGTCAAAATTCGGAGCGGTTCGGAGAGCGGAAATCGGTAGTTGGATGGGTGTTGGTCCTCGGAAAAAGAAATGTCGTCGGATTTCTGATAGTGTGAGACGGGAACCTAATAATTAAGTAAAAATTAATAAATTAATTAATAATTAATAAAATAATTTAACTATATATAATTTATATAATATTTTAATACGCACCATACTCAGGATTGAGTATTCCCGAAATAAGATTTTTTGCAGTATGTGACACTTCAATGTCACTAGGGAACTCAAAATCGGCATTCAAAATTCGGCTAGAAAATTTTTAAAATAATTTTTTATAAATAATTAATATCTATTATTAATTTAATATAATAAATTAATAAATTTACTTACTCAATGACCATTGATTGTGTATGTCCACTAAATGGTCTTTGTCCGAAGAGCATGATGTACCTATTATTAGATAATAATAATAATAATATCATTTATTAATAATTTTGTTAATTATTTAATAATGAAAATAAATTATATAGAAATTTTTCTCTTACATGATAACACCAATTGCCCATACATCAGCTTCGAACCTGTAGCCAACTTCGGGTGTTAAAATTTCTGGTGCCATATGAGATAAAGTTCCACAGGCGGTTCTATAATGATAAAATATTAATATTAATATTATTGATAATTTATATTAATATAATTTCTATTATTAATTAATTGAAAAATCATAAATTATTTACCTTTGTCGTCCACCTGCCGGATCTAATTCAGTCGATAACCCAAAGTCCCCAATTTTTATATCCAAATTATCAGATAAGAAAATATTTTCAGGTTTGAGATCCCTATGCATGATATTATTATCATGCATATAACCCACGGCATCTATCAATTGTAGCATATATAATCTAACTTCGGATTCTGTCAATTCCCCTCGATCTCTCACCATTTCGAAAAGGGACTATTGAATTTAATATAATATTATTTAATATAATATTTAATTTTTCTATATGTTATCTAATTTTATGAAATAATAAAACAATAAACAATAAATATTCCTTACTTGATTGGAGCAAAGCTCCATTTTAAAATAAACGAAGTCAGTATCGTCAAATACATCATAAAGATTGACGATATGTGGGTGTTTTAATTTGTTGTGGATATTTGTTTCGTTAAGAACCTATATAAAAAATAATGATTAACTTTCATAATTAATTTAATAATTAAAAAATAAAATTTATTAAATTTAAATAATTTTTACCTCGTCATAGTTTTGCCCCAATGCTTGTTTTTCAATGACTTTCAAGGCAAAAATTTCTCCATCTTGGTTCTCAACTTGGAAACACATACCAAAACTGCCCTAAAATTTAAAATCAAAATAATGTTTGTTTATTATTATTTATTTATAAAAAAGAAAAAAAAAGAAAGGATTATTAAATTATTTACTCTTCCAAGTAATTGAAGAATTGTATATTCTTCGTTAGGTCGGTTTGAAGGTTTAATAACTTGAGGTGGCATTTTAGAAAAACTCATTTTGAATAAATTTTGTGCAAATAAGTTTTTTTAAAATTTTATAAGTTTTCTTTAAAAAAATAAAGAGATCTAAATTTCAAAAAAAAAGGAAATTTTAGATCTATTTATAATTATTGTTTGTTTACAATAACACGTAAACTTTATTTATTTATGTTGATCATGTAAATAAACATTATGATAAGTTTAATTTTTAATTTCTTCGTGTCATTTATTTATTTATGATAATCATGCATGTAAAAAGTTTAATTTATTTTTTTTTATTATATTTTGAAAAATAATTTTACAATAATTATATAAATAAGTTTATTATAAACAATTAATATTTATAATAAACAATCAATCCTATAATAAATAATAGATATTATAATAAACGATGATCACCACTACAAACACTAATGTGATGATGAATAATAATACTATTTATTATTGTAATAGTGATAATAATGAAAATGGTAATAGTGTCAATAATGATTCCATACCCATTATCGATCTGATATAATTCCTCAAAAAGTAATTATTAATAGTTATCAGTTGTATGGTCGTACGAAATTTCTTGTATGTTGTATATAATTGTTTTGTGTTTTTTCCGGTTAAAATTTGTCATTAAGTTTAAGTGTTTTTTTTTTGTAGTTTGTACAAAGCGAAATCGGGCTATTTCAGGATTCAATGAATTACATTTGAACACATTTATGTTTTTTCTTGAGTCAATTGGCAGCGTGGACATATGCTGTTTCGTATACTTGAGGCTTAGTTTTGTGTAAGTGTTTAATGGTTCATTTTGTAATTATCTAAGTTTCGTATCTTCGAATGAGTTTGATTTGATAGTTTCCAGTGGATCATTTAAGACTTATCGCCTATGAGATGTTTTTGAATACGATTTTGATTTCCACCTCATAATAGCTGCTGAGAATTGTATCGTTTTGATATACTTCTTAATTGGTTCTTCAATTAGTTCGTTGTTGTTAAACAACTTATAAATAAATTTCATTTAGAAATAATTGTTTGACTTTGATGTTATCATGTTTAGAGTGGTTGTGTTTATTGATTTTGACAAACTTGTTCATTCTTTTGTTATTCAGATCATTTCCATGCGCTTTAATTTTATGCATCTTCCTTTGACTGATTATTCTGCTTATTTGACAACAGGTTTGGTTTGAGAATTTCTTTTATATTTTCTGTGAACTCATTTTAATACTCTGCTTAATTTATCTAATTGCAATTATACTGTCAGTGTATATATTGACTTTTGTGTTGTATTGTGATATGTTGAGTGTCATTAATATTGCAAAGATTTCAGGTTGGATGTTCAATTGGATCTGCTATAAATGATAAGTTCGTTTTCAGAGCCATAAGTATCCATCCGCTTTTCATTTAGTACTCTTTGAATTTATCCAATCTGGATACATCTGTATAAAAGGTAAAGTTTGTATAATTCCTCAATATATCTTTATAGTTTTTTAGTCTTTTATATATTTTGGATTTGTGTCATATATTGATTCTAGTCATTTTCCTTTACATCGATTATCTATTTTGTTTACTCTTTTAATTGCACTTCTATTTTGTTTTTCTTATATCTTTTAATTTTAGATGTATTTAATACGTCTTCAATATGTTTTAAGCTTTGAGTTATTCTGATTTGTTTCTTGTCAGTTTAATATTTGTAAGGAGCTTTTCGACTGCACAGTGTCTGTTTTCATCCACAGTAACTGTTTAAATTTCTGATTCTGATTAAACATTTATTTCTTTTGTTCCCTTTTTCTTAATCTCTCATCCTCCACATCGCCTCAACATATCTGTTTTATTTCCTTTTAAAAATGTCGGTTTGTTGTATATTATATACCTATCACTTCTCTTCTCTATTTCTTTATTATTTTGTTTCCTTAGTGTTTAGGTATGTTGTTATCCCATTATTATTGAACCTTGTGCCCACTGAAATGCATAATATTTTTGGATTTTGATTTCTTTTTCTAGCATCTGTATTGTGAATGCCTTGTTGTTCTGTTTATGTTTGTCGATTTTAATGGTTGTAAGTATCTATTGTCATTTATCAGCTCTTCTTTTAAGTTGTATACCAGCGTTAAATTTTTTTCTGAACACTATAGATTTTTTTGGAGCTGTTATGTATTTCATGTTGGAATAGGGCAAGAATGTGAAGTACCTATAATTGATCCAGAATACTATTTATGTAAATTCAATAGATCTGTAATACATACAAATTCCTTTTGTATTAGAAATGAAATATTACTAAATCTTTTTGTAAATATAAATTATGAAATAAATTATATTTTTTAATCTTTAATTTTATAATTTTTTTTAATTCTTAAAATGTTCTTACCATATTGAAAAAAAATAAAGTTAGTAATAAGTAATTATCATTTAAGAAACCTTACCTTCTGAATGATTCCTCTTCCACAATTTTCTTGTATTGTTCAAATCAATGTGCATGCGCAAAAAGCATTAAATTATAAAACTAAAGAAACTCAGACCACCAGCCAAAAAAACCTAAATCAATCCGACGCACCCCAGTTACTTCCCAGGCATGAGTTAGTAAACTAAAAACTGACAATAAAAAGAATAAATGATTACTATTGATATTCATCAATAATAAGCATATAAAAATGAAGTTATATTACCTAAAAAATGGATTCTGATGCACAAGTCAAATATAATCTAAAAAAAGGAAGAAAGCTCAATTCAGTACTAGGCACCATGCAAAAATAACAAAAAATAATAATGATATAAATACTTACTATAAATAAAAAAAATGAATATCACCAATTCCCAATTCACCTGATCCAACCTTGTATGCTGCCCAAGGTTGAACCAAGAAAAATTGAAGCCAGCAAACTAAAAACAATAAAATAAAATAAAGATCTACGAAATAAAGAAAAGCGATCTACCAGCCAAAATCCCAATCCATTTGGGTTCGACCTTGTATGTCGCCTAAGATTGGACCTAGTTAAAGTCAAAAATCAGAAAACTAAAAATAATAAAAAATAAAATAAGAAATCCAGAAAACAAAGAAGCTCAGTTAAATAGTTGAATCATACAAAATAGCAAGAACAAATAATCAAAAAATAAAAAACATACCTGAAAATTAAGAATAGTCAACTAACAGCTGAAATCTCAATTCACCTTGGTTAACCTTGTATGCCACCCAAGATTGGAACTAGTGAAAACCAAAACAAGTGAACCAAAAATAATAAAAAAATAAAATAAGAAATCCAGAAAACAAAAAAGAAGCTCAGTTCAGTACTAAGCATCATACAAAATAACAAAAACAAATAATAAAAAAATGTAAATACTTATCTAAAAATTAAAGCGAACCACCAGCTGAAATTTCAATTCACATGGCCCAACCTTGTATGCTGTCCAGGGTTGGACCAATGATAAATTAATCCAGTGAACTAAAAACAATAAATTAAAATAAAATAAGAAATCCAGAAAACGAAAAAAAACTCAGTTCAGTACTAAGCATTATGCAAAAATAACAAAAACAAATAATAAAATTATAAAATACTTATCTAAAAATAAAGAAAACTGAACCACTAGTTAAAATCCTAATTCACTGGTTCAATTTTGTATGCCATCCAAGATTGGATTAAGAAAAGTCTAAACTATTGAACTAAAAATAATGAAAAAAAAATAAAATAAGAAATCTAGAAAATGAAAAGAAGCTCAGTTCAGTAATAAGCATCATTCAAAATAACAAAAAGAAATAATGAAAATATAAAAATACTTATCATAAAAATAAAAGAAAAGCGAACCACTAGCTGATGTCCCAATTCACCTGATCCAAACTTGTATGCATGCAAGGTTGAACTAATAATAAAAATCAAATCCGTCAAACTTAAAATGAAATAAGAAGTCTAGAAAATGAAAAGAAGCATCATACAAAAAGTAATAATAATAAATAAAAATAAAAAAATAAAAATGCTTACCTTAAAATAAAGAAAAGCAATCCACTAGTCGAAATCCAAACCACCTACCTAACTTTGTATGTCACCCAAGATTGAATTAAGAAAAATTTAAAACCAATGAACAAAAATATTAAAAAAAAAGAAAATCCAAATCTAGAAAATTTAAGAGGCTCAGTTCAGTACTAAGATCATACAAAAATAACAAAAACAATTATTGAAAGATAAAATACTTATCTAAAAAGAAAGAAAAGCAAACCACCAGTTGAAATCCCAATTCACCTGACAAAACTCAAGAAAAAATCGAAACCAATGAACTAAAAATAATAAAAAAAATAAAAAATGAAATCTAGAAAATTAAAGAAAGCTCAGATCAATAATAAGCATCATACAAAGAATAATATTAATAAAAAAATAATAAAAACAAAGTAAATCGATCTACCAGCTGAAATCCCAATCCACCTGACCAACCTTATATGCCGCTCAAGGTTCGACCAAGAAAAATCAAAACCAACAAACTAAAAATAATATTAAATAAAGAATAAATCCATATTCGTAATAAGGATCAAACAAAATTTAATAATGGCAATAATGAAAAATAAAAAATACTCATCTAAAAAAAAGAAAAGCAATCCACTAGCTGAAATTCCAATCTCCTGGTCCAAACTTGTATGCTGTCCAAGGTCGAACCAAGAAAAAAATTAAAATCAGCAAACTAAAAATAATAATAATGATAATAAAAAAGAATTTATAAATCAAAAGATCAGATCAGTAATAAGAATCATACAAAGCAACAATAGCAAATAATAAAAAAAAATAAAAAATATTTACCTAAAATTAAAGGAAAGCGATCCACCAGCCATGCTAAATATCGGACAAATCAAAGCAACAAGAAGAATGACACCAATATACAACATATATACTGTAATACCTGAAACGAAGCCAAATACCAGAGATCATTCGTAAGAAAAAATCGAGATGCTACAAAAAGAAATGATGAAACAAAAGTGAAAATCTTAGCATAGATTCCCGATATTAATTATAATCGTGATAAATTTTAGCATATATTCTATATTCGTAATGATAATAATTTGTATTTTTTATTTTTTTTTGGTTTATCATTTTTGTTTTTTTGTAATAATAATTCGTTGCCATATAATTTTCATTTTATAATAGTATTTCTTTGTAATATATTTACCCATAAGCTTCGTTTTCGATAATAAAAAGTTTTTTTTAGAGCGAAAATGGTGTTTTTTGTTAAAATTAAATAGTTTTTTTTTTGATAAAAAATAGTTTTACGAGCGAGAATATAAAAAAAGAAATTTTCATGGGAAAATGAAAAAAATCAGGAGAAAAAAAAAGATCTGACTTTTATTTATAAGGAATGAGGCTACACAAAATAAATTAATAAATAAAATGATCAACTCCGAATTCTATTTTTAGATTTGACGAAATAATTACGTCAATAAGAATATCACGACTACTACACAGTGCAAAGTTATATATATTAAAAATTGTATATTGAATATGATAATATTGCCAATTAATAAAATTAATAAAGAATGTTTTAGAGCGAAAATTTTTTTTTGTTAAAAGTGAATAGTTTTTTTTAGATAAAAAATATTTTTTGCGAACGAGAATTCAAATATTATATACATTTATTAAATAAAATATTTTTTCATTAATAGTATTAAGTGTTATTATAATTAAATATTCAAATAAATATAAATAAACTATATTTTGCTCATTTGAAAAATAATAACTTATTTATTATTATTAATGTTATTCTTGCTTATATTATTACAATTAAATAAACTTTAAACTTTAATAATACAATATTTAAATTTGCTCACATCTTCGATAAAAAATAATTAATTAACCTGTAATATTAATGTACATATATGTCTTCGATTTTGAATCTCTAATATTTGTGTATAAATAAAACAAGAGAATATATTAGATGATATTTGATATTTCAATTATTGTTATTAAAATAATCGCAAAAAGATATATAAATACTAGAATTTTTAATTTCTAATTATCTCGCTAACAAACTAAAAATTAAATTAAATTAAGACTTCAATAAAATAATTTGTTCCTTGTATTTTCTGTTTATTTTTTCGATAAATTTTCGTTAAATTAAAAAATTAAATAAAGTGTAGTGTAAAAAATGATAAATTGGGTCAATTAATTAACACTTACTGTCCATCTTTATGATTCTGTAATATACTTAATACAGTATATCTTTCCATGATCAATTGGCTCACCATCATACTGAATATAAATCAAGACTTCTAAAACGAAAATATTCTATACTTACATTTTGATATATTGATGACAATCAGATCACAATGATTACCAAATCAAGCATCGTAATCAACTGTTTGATATTGGTCTAAAAGGAATATATTTTATACCAAAGATAAATTAGATAATTAACTTGAATAATTATTATTAGATAATTAGAGATAAATAATGTTATTAATTTTTTTTTTTTTTACATTTTTATTTTTAATAGATAGAAAATTATACTTAGCATGAGTACTACTTTACTAGACCTATATGTATAATAATGTCTTGTCTTTATTCCTTAAATTAATAAATAAATAAATACGTAAATGGAATGCTAGTTAGGAAAAACATTAAAACTATTAATGAAGCAAAAAATTGCAGATATCTTATCATTTTCGAAAATTTTTCTGTAATCTTACCATTTTTATTTTTCTTCGAATGAAAGTTCTTAATCATTGTTTCAATGACTTATTAAATATTTTTGTTGAAAGAAAAACGTTTCTTTTGATGTAATCTCTTATATTAAATTAAAAAGGTTCAAATAAATTCACGCGATGAATCAGAGACTTGAATAACTTGACATTACTGTAAGTCCAAAATCTTATTTGTTGCAATGCCGAACCAATTTTATAATTAAATTTTTGATATTTCTATTCTTAAATAAAAAAAAATAAAAAACTGTCATTAGTTTCGGGATATTTTCATAAAATTAAAATAAAATTGTAAGAATCTCATCACATAAATTAGTTTTCTGATCGCAATTTCCAAAATGTATTTTGTCCATATTCACCTCTGCTTCCACAAAGAATAATTCATATGTTAAACTATACTACTAATATCCGAGTTACAATTTCAACTACTTGTTCTATCGTAAGAATAAACGAAATATTTTAAAGTGAAAAGATTCTTGAGAAAATTGGTTTTCTTGAGGGAATATAATACTTTGTCGTGTCAGTCACTAATTCTTTTTCAGGAGTTTTTTTAAAATGGATATAGCATCTGTGAAATTTTTCGTAGTAAAATAGAGACGATAGAATCTTTTATTAAATATAAATTGTCAGTAAAATCTAAAATGTAGTTAAACCATTAATAAAAAATATAAATTATTAGTAATATAATAATTATTATGTACAAAGATCTCTTCAAAAAAGAGAGTTGCGCTTTTAGAATGCAAGATTGAATTTGTATTATTTGAATTCTCTATTATTTGTTCCACATAATAAATGAAATTGAAACATTTTATATTCCCATGCACTAACCTTACCATTCCATTATCTAGACAGTTCGCGATAAAAAATATCAGCATCAGTAGCCTTGCTTGACTTGTCTCAAATTTCATTATCTTTCATGTGGAATGAAAGAAGAAGGATAATATTGAAGTGTAAGAGTTGAAAGGAAATCGTTAGAACCTTAAATGTATATATTCATACAGAATGAAATACTATTAAATAAATTCTACTCTACATGATAAATAAAATTGAAGCAGAAATAATTGTAATTTTCCCGGCCATATCTTGGAAATGACCTATTTATATATTTCTCTAATAAATAAGAATATCACACCTTGCTTAATTTTGTTATCTCGTGAATATGATTGTTTTCCTCTAACAATTTACTTATTATTGCTCATTTTTTAGTAATTTCTTCGATTTCTTGCTGGTTTTGGTCTTTAAAGAGCAAAAGTTAGGTTCTCTTTCGAATTTTTCTTTTTTAGGCACAAATTATGGTAAAAGTATTTTTAATATATTTAATTATGTTCATATTAACATTGCATAAAAGAACAAATAAAGGAGAATAAATAAAGGAAGAAGAGAGTTAGTGAGCGAAAAATAAATAAATAGAAAGTTAAAATAGGTATTTATATATTTAGAAGGATCAAATTAATTATGTAATTATATCATCATGGTTGGATTGTTAGTTACACAATTAAAAAAGTCTATTTGATCAATAAATAATTAAAAAAAAATAAAAGTTTATTTTTTAATATTTTTTATAGAAATTCAATTTAATCAATAAATAGTTATGTTAAAAATAGACTTTATTTTTTTTAAAAAAATTATTAAAAAATAGGTTTATTTTGTTTTTGTTTTTTAAATTATTAACAAAAAATGGAAACTATTTTAAACTGTAGTTTCAATAACTTAATTTATCTTCATAGTTTGAATATTAAATACACAGTTAAAATAACTATTTATAGATTTAACGATCATATTTAAAAAATAATAAAAAATAAACTTTTTTGTTTTTTAATTATTAAAACAGGAAACTATTTTAAGCTGCATTACTATTTATAGATTAAATAGAAATGACTTTTCTAAAAAATATTAAAAAATAGACTTTTATTTTTTTTTTAAATTATTAAAATAAGAAACTATTTTAAACTGCATATATTCATAGATTCATTATAGCATAAGCATTAAATTTCGATTTTGGTAAATTGTATTGAAGGAATAAGATAAAAAAAAATATTGATAATTACCATTAAATAGTTTTAGGTAGTGTATATAGTGATTATATAGCAGTTTATAGATTTTTAATTAATTACTTGTCATTAAGATATCAATAGAAAGAAAGATCAATTATATGTATATATAGTAATTTGTAATTAGTTTTCACTTTAATCCAAAAATTTGTATAAATATTTATTAATAAAGTTATAAAGTTCATTGAAATATAAATGAATAATTAATTATTAATATCATCCAAACCAAAAAAATTAGATAAAGAAGAAATAAGAAATATATACTTGTCTCCACTTTAACATTTTTCTTGCACAATTTTATTATAGAATCACTGGCAGTTATTAAATGAATTGACTCAAGCTTCCTTGTAGGAATTGAACCTACTGGGAAAAGAAATCCCAAACCATTAGGAAGTTTTGGTGACCCAGAAACTAGAAATCCGAAGAAAACTGGTAAAAACTGGGGCATAGTTAATTGAGCTAAGGTAATAACTAGCAAAAACCCTTCTTTGTTGTCCTGGAAAATAGAAGCTGGCATAGTTAATTGGTATTGGTAGAGTAATAACATCAGGAAGAAGTAATTAATAAATTTTTTTTTTGAGAAATTAGAATAGAAAATACTTAATGGGGGTTGTTACATGATCGTAACAAGCCCCTTTGAGCCCTCAATATATCCAAATCTTCTTGTTGCATTCGCTGATAAATATTTAGAAGTCTTTGGTTCAATTCTTGACGTCTCTGGAGTTGTTCTTGACTAAGGGCCGGATTTTGTTGGTGTTGGCTTCTTTGCTGAATTCTATTACTTCTTCTAGGTGTTGTAATAGTGTATTGTTGATTATTGTTGGCATTGTTTCTTCTTCTTCTGATTGGACCTGTACCTGTACCTGTACCTGTAGAAGCAGAAGTAGATGTAGAAGAAGCAGAAACAGCAGAAGAAGCAGAGGAAGAAACAGAAACAGAAACAGAAGCAGCAGAAGAAGCAGAGGAAGAAACAGAAACAGAAACAGAAGCAGAAATAGAAGCAGAAGTAGAAGCAGAAGTAAAAGAAGAAGTAGAAGTAGAAGAAGTAGACGTAGTAGAAGTAGAAGAAGCAGCATTATTAGTGTTAGTAGTGTTAGTAGTGTTAGTAGTGTTAGTAGTGTTAGTAGTGTTAGTATTTGATACCTCCATCTTCTTTTCAAATTCTTCCCAGGTGATCCACTTTTCAGGGCAATTATATTCATCTCTTGGTCGAAGGCATCTTTCAGCATATGGAAAATTTGGATAGTTGGAGATTTGTAGAAGCATTGGGTCGATTGGGTAGTTTTGGTAAGCCATTTTTATAATAATAAAAGTTTTTGTAGTTTTTGTGATAAAAAATTAAGTAAAACTAAATTTTTAAAAAGAATCTGAAGAAAAAAAAGAAAATCAGAAATGGGGAAATGGTCATTTATATATTTATTTCTAGGTCATATAGATCAAAAAAAAAATAAACAAATAATTAATTGTTTACGTGCTTACATGTCAATCAAAAAAGAAACAAACAAACAATAAATTGTTTACATGCTAAAACTCAGATGCATGAAGTTATAGTTTATTTAAAATAAATAAATAAATAAGAAATAAATAAATAAAATAAAAAGTAAATAAACAAAATAAGAAATAAATAATTAAAAAAGAAAAATTAAAAAAAAAAAATCAAATTTATTTACTACAATTTATTTTTATTATATGATTGATTAATTATACATAATTACATCTTATACATAATATATTATGCAGATTACGATTATATAGTTACATAGTTTATAGTTAAAATTTAAGTATATTGAATATAAAAAATATATATATTTTTAGATCAGTAATAAGAATAATAAAAAAAAAATTCTTTCTGTCAAATAAAAAAATTTTTTCTATACAATAAAATTTTTTTTAAATTATTTAATTAAAAAAATTGTCTTAACTAAAGAGAAACTGAAAAATTACACATACAACAACTTTACAACTACAAATAAAAAGGTGGAAGGCCCAAGAAACTGAATCAAGAAAACCACTAAAGCATCGTTGCTACCTCCAAGATTTGAAGAAACCCATTTGAAATCAATATTATTATCATATAATTCATTCTTGATTTCTTTACTATCACACTCACCAATAAAGATAATAATTTTGATGATAATGATAGAAGCTATCTTTTAATATGACGACTTCAACACTTTCTCCATCAGTTATTCTATATCGTTATTTAAAACGGATCATTTAACAGAAGAAAAGAAATATATTTGAAAAGCTAAAAACCTGATACAGAATTACGTGTGCAATTAGCTAAACAACTTAATATGTTATCGAGAGCTATTAAATATGGTTTCAAAATTGTAGGGTTAAAGTAAAACGGGATGTATTGGAATCTAAAAATGCATCCAAAATGAAGAAACCAAAGAATTTAACTTTATCGCGAAAAAATTAGTGGATTCAAATAATTCAACTACAACACCATTTTTATCTTCTTCAATCAATTAATCCCATACCAAAGCAAAAGCAGTTAATTCTCAAAAAACTCTAAGTTTTGCTAATATTTCTTTAAATTCTCACAAAATATTATTAATCTCAACATAATATCAATAATATCAATATCAATAATAATATTAATAGTAATAATCAACCAATTTATTATTCTCTACCAATAATGACAACAACAATAATAATAACGAAGGTAAGGGATTTTATTCAAGATGATTATTGGAATATATCGACTTGGAATGACAATCGAGCAAATTTGTTACTTTTTCGATCAAACAGAAATTTTCTTTTCTTTTCTTATTTATTAAATATTAGAAATATTGAATACTATCTTTTTTAGACTTTCAAACCTCACCCCCACTAGCGATACCAACATTATCCGATCAACTATTTGATTCTTTCTATCACACTTCCGTACATGCCGATTCTATTATTACCATCGATAAAAATAATAACAAAAACGAAAACAACAATGTAATATTCATAATACTCCTATTCGAAATATCCAAAATTCTGCTACGGATGTTTTATATTCTTCATTCTACTTCATCACCTCTCTTCTTTCTTCTTTTACAATCACCACTACTAAACTTGTTCATGGTCACTACTACCCATACACTATCACCATAGTCAATGTCAATAAGAATAGTAATAATGATGGTGGTTTTGATGTTGACATTGTTTATATCGCTCTTGATAATAATAATAATAATGATAATTCGGCTCAGTAATAAAAATTTTTTTAATACCACCTCTTTCTCCTCAACTCCCACCTCCATCTGGTTATTAAATTCTAATATTCCTGTCATTATTAATAATAATCCTTGAATATCACTACCATCGACATCACTTCAATTACAATAACCATCATTCTCTATTATCGCCAAATTTCACATCATCACCCATTTGGACATCTTTTAAATCTGTTTATCATAGTAATAATAATTATAATGAATGTAATGAAATATAAAGTACAATTTATTTCATCTATTGATATATTAACTAATTTGATTGATTGCATTGTTACTATTTATAGTAATATTTGTCATATTATTGTTGGAATTATTGATTTATTGATCAAAACGCTTATTATATATATATTTCCATACGTCACATAAATTTACTATTTTGGTTTAATTAATATAAAATTGATTGGTTAATTGAAAGAAAGAATATTCGATATTGCATTTAAAAAATTTATTTTTATTTATGCCGACCGATAATATTTTTTTTTAAAAAAATTCAACAAAACACGAAAATCATTTAAAAAGCCCAAAATAATTGATAGTTTATAAAATTTTTTATTCCTTAAAATTTCTATTTATTAGACAAAAAAAAAATGACAACTAAATTTCCACTGAAATATTAATGATAATTTTAAATAGTGTTCAATCAACTCAAGATTTATATTCATAATTATTAGTTAATAGAATCTGGTGTTAAGTTACTTTACCTATACATTTGGAAATTACTTTTGGGTCAAGAATGTTGTAAAGATGATAAAGATTTGAGGAAGAAAGTATTCGAACTTATGGATATTCAAGCTAGAATTTTGATTAACAATCATTATTCACTTATAAATTTATAATTGGTAACTAAGTTTATTTTGTTTCCTTTTATACATACAAACAAATTATTGATATAAGTGAATCATTAACATTAATTGTGATAATATTTTAAATATGGATATGGAATTGAATGCACATTCTCAGATTCGATTATCTGCGGAAACTTATTAGAATTCAAAACGTTTAGAAATCTTTCAATTGATGCTATTATTATTGTCAGAATCAGACTAAATCATAATTCAAAATTGTGAACTATTATTAGTCAAAAACTAAAGATTCTTCATTCAAAATCCATGAGCCTTAATCATCTCGGATTGAAATAATCACCAATTGGACAATTTATTTCACCTTTATATATATTGACCATTGTTATTGCTTCATCATTTGTTCAATTAAGTAGCTTTCCCTATTTTTTTCATTTATACCATCCAAATCCTTAAGAATTTATTTCAAAAATTCTCGAATCATAATTTTAATGATTTAAGAATATTTTCATTTGTTTGTGGATATCTAATGAATTATTATACCAAATATCCGAAAAATGTCCAGAATCACTTGAAATTATCGAAATTAGTATGTAGATATTTAGTGCTAATACAGTAATTTAAGAACATTTTTTGAGGGTAGCGTTGTAAAGATGAGGAAGAAATAAGAAGATTATTGTAAAACGTATATAACAAGTGTGAATATTTACATTAAGTGGTGAATAGTTATTGAATAATATGGAATGGAGTTCAAAATTGATGTATAGTAGAAATCAGAATATATATATTTAGTTATAATTTTGTTACGCTGAATATAAAAATATTGAAAATACTATGTATTAAAAATCATTTGTAATTTTTGATAATAATTTTGTTAATAAAATAAATTAATAATAAACTTTTTAAATTTTTATATGTCATACTAATTTTAATCGTTAAAATTAATCGTTAAAGTTAAAAATAGTTATTTTACTTTAAAATAATTGGAAAGATCTAAATCTATTTTTAAACACAAGACTAAAAATATATTTCTTATGTATTATCATATGTAATTATATTATCTGATGCAAATTTTATTATTAATATTTCAGTTATTATTATTTATATCATTACTATTATTTCATTTATTATTATTTTTTATTAAAAAATATATGTTAATAATACAATCCGGAATTCCAATTTAATTAATTTAATTACAATTTGATAAACTATATAACTATATATCAAAATTTGTATATAATATAATCATATCTTACCTGATGTAATTTTATATTTCATTTATTATTATTTATATTAAAATCTATTATTATTAATATTTCATTTAATTAGTATTTATCTTTATTATTATTAATATTTCATTTATTATTAATTTTATTATTTTTTTTATTACTTCACTTTATAATGTTATAATTAGTCTAATAGTTACTTTGAATGCTAATTTGGAAAATAAATAGTGAAAGTGACTTTCGGAATAATAACAATTGTTTTTTTAGTTGCAGGAGATATTAAAAAGGAATTTCTTCTTCAGATAAAAAAAAATGACAATTATTTCAAAAAAGAATATAATAGTAATTGTAATTGTTTAAAATTGTAATAATTATTAAATAATATTTGAAATACCTATGATAAAAATAAATTTTAGTAAATAAATCTAAGTTTTTATTTATTTTTCTTTTTTATTTGTTTGTTTCTTAAAAAAACTATAAATTCATGTTTACATTATGCATCTGAGTTTTAGCATGCATGCATGTAAACAATTTATTGTTTATTTGTTTTTTTTTGTTGATTTTCAAGTTTGTAAACAATTTCTTATTTATTTTTTGATCTATGTGACTAGGAATAAATATATAAAGGACCCATTTCCCCCCATTTTTTCAATTTTCAATTTTTTCATCGGATCTTTTTAAAATTTAGTTTTTACTTGATCTATTATATTAAAAAACTTTTATTATTATTCAAAATGACTTACCAAAACTCTTTGAACTATCCTATCGACCCAAGGCTTCTTCAACTTTCAAACTATCCAGATTTTTCTTATGCTGAAACCTGTCTTGGACCCTATGATTGCCCTGAATTGTGGACCACCTGGGAAGCACTTGAACAAAGGATTCAGGTATCAAATACTAACAATACTAACACTACTTGCACTAATAATGCTTCTTCTTCCACTTCTGCTTCTTTAACAACTTCTGCTCCCGCTTCTGCTTCTGTTTCATCTTCTGTTTCTGTTTCTGCTTCTTCTGCTTCTGTTACTGCTTCTTCTGTTACTGCTTCTTCTGCTTCCTCTGTTTCTGCTTCTTCTACTTCCGCTCCTGCTTCTTCTACTTCTGCTTCTTCTGTATCTACTTCTTCTACTTCCGCTCCTGCTTCTTCTACTTCTGCTTCTTCTGTTTCTACTTCTTCTACTTCCGCTCCTGCTTCTTCTACTTCTGCTTCTTCTGTTTTTGCTTCTTCCACTTCTGCTTCTTCTGCTCCTGCTTCTTCTACTTCTATTTCTGTTTCTTCTGCTTCTGCTTCTACTGCTTCTTCAACAGGTACAGGTACAGGTACAGGTCCAATTAGGAGAAGAAGAAATAATGCCAGCAATAATCAACAATACACTACAGCAACACCCAGAAGAAGTAATAGAATTCAACATAGAAATCAACCACAGGCTCTTAATCAACAACAACAAGATTTAAACCAAAGACTTTTAGATATTTACAATCGAATGCAACAAGAAGATTTGGATATTTTGAGGGCTCAGAGGGGCTTGTTGAGATCATTCAACAATCCCCATTAAGTATTTTCTATTTTCTCAAAAAAAATGTGGTTAATACTTCTTTACTATTATTGCCAACTAACTATTCCCCAGTTTCTTCGTTTCCAGGACCAAAAAGAAGGGTTTTTGCTAGTTATTACCTTTTCTCAATTAACTATGCTCCAGTTTTTACCAGTCATCTTCGGATTTCTAGTTTCTGGGTCAACAAAACTTCCTAATGGTTTGGGATTTCTTTTCCCAGTAGGTTCGATTCCTACAAGGAAGCTTGAGTCATTTCAATCCATTTGATAACTTCCACTGATTCTCTAATAAAAATTGTGCAAGAAAAATGCACAAAGTGGAGATAAGTATATGTTTCTACTTTCTTCTTTATCTAATTTTTTTTGACTTTGATGATATTATTAATTACTTATACATCTATTTTTCATTGAACTCTAGTGCACAAAATTCATTGTCTAAAAAGATTAATAACAATAAATTTATTAATAAAGATATATCCAGATTTTGGATTACAAATGGAAATAAATACAAATAAATATATGTACATATACATTAATTAATCTTTCTTTCTATTGACAAGTGGTTAGTTAAAATTCTATAAACTACTATATAATCACTATATAACACTACCTAAATCTATTTAATAGTAATAAATAACATTTATTATTTTTCTTATATTTTCAATACAACATGCTAAAATCGAAATATAATGCTATAATAAAACTATTAATATAAAATTGTGATGTAAACTACAGTCTTATTTGATAATTAAAAAAAATCGATCTAATCTATAATATAAAGAATTAGTAATTAATAATACAGCTTAAAATAGTTTCTTATTTAATAATCAAAAATAAAAGTCTTTTTTTTTTAATATTTTTCTAAAACAAGTTTATTTAATCTATAAATAATTATTTTAATTATGCAATAGGTCAATTTACAGTTTAAAATAGTTTCTAATAATCATAAAAATGAGGCTATTTTTTAAAAAAAAAGTCAATTTAATCAATAAATAATTATTTCGATTATGAAATTAATAATCTATTTATAAAAATAATTAAAAAAAGGCAATTTAATCTATAAATAGTTATTTTAATTATGTAATTATGTTATTGAAATATAATAGTTTCTATTTTTTAATATCTAATTAAAAAATAAAAAATAAAAGTCCATTTTTTAATATTTTATTAAAAAAAGTTAATGATTAAAAAACAAATAAAGATAAAATCAATTTTTAAATATTTTAAAAACGTCTATTTAATATATAAATAGTTATTTTAATTAATAAAAGTCTATTTTTAATATTTTTAAAAAAAGTCAATTTAATCAATAAATAATTATTTTGATTATGAAATTAATAATCAATTTTTTAATAAAAAAGTCGATTTATCAATTTATAATTATTTTAATTATGTAATAACAATCTATTTTTAATAATTAAAAAAAAAGTCTATTTAAGATGTAATTACGTAATAAAAAGTCAATCTAATCTATCATCTAAATATATAGATAATTATTACTTCAATACATAGTCACGACAATTATTTCTGTTTCAATTTTATTTATTAAGTAGGATATAATTATATTTCTCTCTTTATACATATACATTCATATACATTTTGTCTTTTAAGTTTCTCGTGAAGCTTCTTTCATTCCACATTAAGGATCATGGAACTTGAGACGAGAAAGTCAAACAAGGGCTACTGGTCATTGATATTGATATTTTTTTATCGCGAACTATCTAGATAATGGAATGGTAAGGTTAGTACAT
The DNA here is from genome assembly GCA_910592015.1 of Diversispora eburnea. NCBI lineage: Eukaryota > Fungi > Glomeromycota > Glomeromycetes > Diversisporales > Diversisporaceae > Diversispora > Diversispora eburnea. The sequence continues at coordinate 23,232 of CAJVPK010000233.1, read as the reverse complement.
GTAATATATCATTTTTAAATTTCATTTATTACATATGTAGAACAAGCAATAGAAAATTCTAAATACGATAGCTTCGATCATGCATTCTAATACTATTTGAAACAAGCATGAAGCGTAATTAAAGCCCAACTATCTTTTTGAACAAGAGATTTTTGTACATCATAATTATTATATTATTAATTATTTTTTTTTATTAATTATTTTACTAATAACCACAATTTATATTATTGGAATTTTATTGCCAATTTATATTTAATCAAAGATTCTACTGTCACCATTTTACTAAGAAAAATATCACGGAGAATCTTATTCAAGGCAAGATATGCTTCCATTATTAGGAACTACTATTAGAAAATGTTTAACTTGCAGTAAAGTGAAGATATTTAAATACTATTCTTCTGTTGTACTCGAAGCTATGGATTTATGGCATTTTTTTCAATGAGTTGGACTAATTAGCTTTGATTCATCATGATAACGTATAAAAATTTTGGATTATTTAATTCAAATAGGAATTGACAAAAATAAAATTTTACCTTCGACCTCCACACCTCCGATTTTACAATGAAGCACTATATCCATTTAAAAAACTCCCGAAAAAGAATTAGTGACTGATACATCAAAGTATTATAAAAAGTTCAAACCATTATCCTGATTCCTCACAATGTCATTACTGAATCTCCCGGTACATTCCATTACTTACATATATTTTATTTCACAAAATTTTTAATTAGTCATTAAAATGATAAATAATATGTGATAAAATTAAGAACTTTCATTTCGAAGAAAAATAAAAATGGTAAAAGATCACAGAAAAAATCTACATTTTTTGCTTTACTTAAAGTTTTATATTTATTTTTTTTATTAATTTAAAGAATAAATATAAATTACTATACATCTAGGTCTAGTAAAGTAGTATAGTGCACATGCTAAGTGTAAATATTTGCTATCTATATCTACTATTATTTATCTCGATTATCTAATAATATTATTCGTGTGATTCGTAGATTAATTATTTAATTTATCTTTAGCATAAAATAGATTCTAAATGTAATTAAAGAATATTTTCGTTGAAATCTAGATTTATATTTAGAATGACGGTGAGCCAATTGATTATGGAAAGATATATTAAATAGTATTGCAGAATCACGAAAAGATGGATCGTCCCAATTTATAATTTTCACAAAATTTATCGAAAGAATAAACAGCAAATACAAGAAACGAAGTCTTAATTTAATTTAATTTTTAGTATGTTCGCAAGGCAATTAGAAATTACCTATTTTTTAATGGCAATATAAAATAGTTGAAATATCAAATATTATCAAATATATTTTTTTTAATTTTTTTTTTACATGAATATTGAAGATTAGATTTAAGGTCGAAGACATATGCACATCTTATTTTTGGTTAATTTATTATTTTTTATCGAAGATATAAGCTCATTTTAACATCAGTATTATATCAAATATTTAAAGTTTCAACAACAACGACAATAATAATAATTAAATAAAATTATTATTCTTCAATGAATAAAATATAATTAATTTATATTTATTTGAATATTTAATTATAATTATAATTGATGGTATTGCTAAAGCTCACCGGAAGTGATTGTCACCGCCGGGTAAAATTACCTAATTCCTGATCAGCCCCTAATCCCGACTTTGCCACGTAAATTTAATTTAACCTAGTAGTGACAACAATCACCACCGGTGAGCTTTAGCAATTTTCTTTTTTAAATTTAAATATCTATACAATTAAAATTTACTTTTAAAACAGATGGCAATTAATTTAAGTCATATTCGATTTAATAATGAAATCTAGATAAATTAATAGTGATTTTAAAGAATAAAGTAGTTTTCAATTTTAAAATTTATCATTTTTATCCCAAATTATCGGATTATAGATAAAAGTATTCTTACGAAACATTCTATTCCTCTTGTTTCCATTTGAGCCATCATCATTATCATCATCCTCACTATCATCACCATCCTCACTAACATCATCACCTTTATTATTATTATCATCACCCTCTTTGAACCCACATATTATTGATTTTTTTTTTTATTAATAATTTGTTTATCATTAGAATTTAAAATAAAATAAAATAAAAACTATTTACCTTCGATTTGTTTTTTGGTCCATTTTTCAGCTCCAACTTCTCTTTGATATTGATTGATCAAACAAATAGCGCAGAGTTCCGATCTTAGTTTCTTTCATTTAGCCAAAATATATGCATGGACAATCAAATAATCTAGAATATTGTACTATAGAAACAATAATGATAACATTTTTTTTCAGGTGCATGATTTCCACAATTATATAATAATAAAGTTAGATAAGATTATTTGATTACATAAAATTTATAAATAAGAAATCATAAGATATGATTACATCAGATTTTTTTGTGTATTTTTTTTTTATATATTTGTCTTTATAGTTTTCCTAACATAATTAAAATAATAATTATAAAGTTATAATATTTAATCATGTATATTTTTAGAATTTTTTATATGCGTAATCAGCGATGCATATTAATATCTTTATAACATTAATAAACATAAACTTTGGTTGTGAAAAAATGATTGGATAATCCTATCATATGAGATCATAATTGTATAGATTAAATGAATATAAATATTATGATATGATATTATGATATTTTGATATTATGATATGTGAAAAAAAACATTGATCTATACTATATTCGTAAATAATAGCAAAAAGATTTCTTGACTATTTCCATTTTGAGTTGGGGCTTATACCCAAATACCCAAAGATATTTTCGCGTGATTGTTTGCATTTATAATAATTTAACTGAAATAAATAAAAATTTTTGATTAAATGTAGTTAAAATAAACCTATTTAAAAATTAGATGGACTAAATGAAAGTAATTATTAAAATATTATAAAAAATAATGAATCCAGACTATATTTATAAAATGATATACAGTAGTGCATTAACAAAAAGATTTAAATATTTCCATTTTAAGATGCAAAAACGTGGTAAATATCTTTTGTAACCGGATTGCATTTACAAAATAAACAAAACAAAAAATTTTTTTTAATCTAATCTAATGTGAACATAAAAGAAATAAATTAAATCAAGTATAAAAAATTAAATAAACGACAAATTAGACCGACTGTAGTTACTTTAACATTCACTTTTTGATGATAAATCAAATAATTCAATGATCTTAATTTAAGAAATAAAAAAAAAATAAGAAATCGGATGCGTTTTTAATTATTAATTCTTTATTTTAATTCTTTAATTTTACTTTATTTAACTAATTAATTTAAAACATATTCTCGCTTATTGCATTGTTAATCTAAATATAACACAATAACAATAATAACAGGTAAGTGAGGTAATGATGATTTTGTTATGATAAAAAGTAAAAAATGATAATAATTATAAAGATGCATCCAAAAACACCAATTAAAATGATAATAATACAAATAAAAATTTTGAATATTGATTAATCATCGTCATTATCAAGTATTAATAATGATCATACTATTATTAGAGCAATAATTCAAGTAATAATTATCTCTAATGGACTTCGACTCTTCTAGTTAGAAACCTGATTTTTCCTCCTTCTCTTTTGCAGGTGATCTTCTGCAGGTGAAAGTTTATCGTTAGTAGCACCTCAAAAGGAAATATTCATGATTGAAAAATAGCCATAATAATAACAATAATCATAATAATAATCATAATAGTAATATAACAATAACAATAATCACGATATAAAAGAAATTATCAATAATAGCAATAATATTGATAGAATATTATTCATATTGTAAAATATTTATGTGCTTTATTTCACTTTTAAGAATAATGATAGTTTATTCAATAAATAATGTAATCGTGAACCAATAATATTCTCTTTTTAATTTAAAGCCACAAATATTATATTGTATTAAAAGATCACGTAGCAAGTTAACATGTGTGTGAAAGGGATAAAATAGTTATCATTCTTATTATTAAATAACAACAATAACAACAAGTTTATCTTATGATTATATTATATCATAATAATGACTTTGAATATACTTTTTAAAGCAATTGAGTATTAAATCATATAGATAAATTATTATTTAGTATGATCACGATTATGATATATGTGATTGAATTGGATAAAATTGGTAATCAACATATATCAATTATTACTATTATTATTTAATATGTCATGTTATCGATTTTTCCCTTATTTATAAATAGTATGCTATCTTATATAAGACAAAATAGATATTATGGATATTCAAAGCAGATTGACGAAATCACATGAAGAGATTTTTGATATTAAAAAATCATTGATCGTGAAAAAATAAATATTGAATATAACAAAGAGTATTAAATAAGAATCTAAAATATTAAATAAATACAAAATATAAAATCAATTTAAAAATATTAAATAAATGTAAATATTAAATAAATTTAGAATATTATAAAATATTAAATAAATATAAATTACTAAGTAAATATAAAACTTTAAATTAAACACGTCGCGTTAAACAATATATAATAAATAAACAATAAGGATCATCATTTTCTTTCGCGTTTATGTGTCTGTTTTGATTGCCGATTAAGAGACTTCAAAAACTATATATACCCTCATTTTTTAATCACCTTAAAATTTCAAAAAACTTCAAAATAAATTCTGATTCCTAAAAACTTCAAAAACTTCAACAATATCAATATAAATAATACAAATAAAAAATTAAATCTTCCGAATATCTTTTTTTCCCTTCACTTTCTCGCTATCTCTCTACTTGCTCCCTTTATTTTACTTTTCTTTTCTTTTCTTTTTTTTTATTTTCACTTTTCTTTTCTTAATTCCTTTCTCTCATTACCCGATCTTAATCTATTGCTCCCTCTACCAATCTCTCTCGCCCATCTACCAATCTTTCTTCCTCCATCTACCAATCTTTATCACTCCATAAACCAATCTTTCTCACTCTATCTACCAATCTCTCACTCCATCTACCAATCTCTCTCGCCCATCTACCAATCATTCTCTCCTTCTTTACCATTCTCTCTTCTCTACCAATCACTCCCTCCTTCTTTACCAATCTTTATCTCTGCCTATCTCGATCCCTACCTCTATCAATCCATTTCTCCTTCTTTACCAATATCCCTCTCTCTACCTATCTCTCCACACTACCTATTTCATTCTCTAACTATATCTTTTTCTTTCTCTCTTCTCTTTCTTCGTTTCTCTATTTCTTCTTTTTATTATTCTTTTTCTTTATTTTCTTCTTTCTTACTTTTCTTACTTTTTATTTTCTTTTATTTTCTTTACAGCAATGGGGCTTTTAAATAAAATCAAATCTTTCTTTGGTCGTGTCTTTAAAAAGGCACCGACCAATACTCTTTATTGTTCACCTCCAGTGAACTCTCTTCCTTCTTCCCAAATCCCCGAAATGGCCAGATCTTTACCAATTGACATCCCATCCCCACCAAACTTTAACTTTGATGAATGTGAAAATCTTAAGGCCGGATGGAATCATCTCAAGATGCTTCCATCCCCTTTGGCCAATCCTGATGAAGAAATTTGGGTGGAATCACCATGTACCTTGGGAGGGATGAAGCCCATAAAGGCAAAATTATGGCGCTATTATCCCTATGGTAAAGATCAATGGCCATATGAACAATCACCACCTGAAAGTTTTGGGGAATTCAATGCTGGATATTATTGGGATATTCCTGGTAAGGTAGGGGAACAAAAATGGGATAGATACCTTGCCAGGAGGGAAAAAGAATTGAGGGAGGAGTGGAATGATAAAGAGTATAAATTTCATTTTAATAAACATTAAACTTTTAATTTTTCTAATTTTTAATTTTCAATTTCAAAAATCTTTCTTTTTTTCTTTATTAAATAAATTTAAATACAAAAAAAAAAATAAAATAATAAAATAAAAAAAAAAAATTAAAAATTAAAAAAAAAGTAAAAAAAAAAATAAAAAATAACAAAAACAAAAAAAAATCTTTTTCTTTTTTCTTTTGATTCATTTTCCGTTTTCTTTATTTTTTTTCTATTTCTCTTTTTCTTTTCTATTTCTCTTTCTTGATCATATGGTTTTAAGGGTAAGGGGTGGGTAAAAATATAAATATAAACATTAAAAAAATTTAAAAAAATAAAAATAATAAAATAATAAAAATAAAAAAAAAATAATAAAAATAATAAATATTGCCCCATTGCTGTTCCAGCAAGTAGAGATTTTTTTTATTCTATTTCAATTTTTCTAATAATACTTTCTTCTTTACATTAAAACTTCAACTCACTGTCTTTACATTTCTATAATTCATCTATTTTTACATAATCTCAAATCTCAAATCCCAATCCCAAATCTCAAATCTCAAATCCCAAATCCCAAATCTCAAATCCTAAATCTCAAATTCAAAATCTCAAATCCCAAATCTCAAATACCAAATCTCAAATCTCAAGGCTCAAATCTCAACTCAAATCCCAAATCTCTAATCCCATGTCCCAAATCACAAATCCCAAATCTCAAATCTCAAATCTCAAAGCTGAAATCTCAATCTCAACTCAAATCTTAAATCACAAGTCTCAACTCAAATCTTAAATCACAAGTCTCAACTCAAATCCCAAATCTCTAATCTAAATATCAAACCCCAAATCTAAAATCCCAAACTCAAATCTCAAATCTCAACTCAAATTCCAAATCTCTAATCTCAAATATAAAATCCCAAATCCCAAATCACAAATCTCAAGTTCAAATCTCAACTCAAATCCCAAATCTCTAATCCCATGTCCCAAATCCCAAATCCCAAATCTCTAATCCCATGTCCCAAATCCTAAATCTCTAATCCCATGTCCCAAATCCGAAATCCCAAACCCAAATCTCAAATCTCAACTCAAATCCCAAATCTCTAATCTCTAATATCAAATCCCAAATCCCAAATAACAAATTCCAAATCTCAAATCCCAAATCCCAAATCCCAAATCTCAAATCTCAAAGCTGAAATCTCAAGTCTCAAATCTAAAATCCCAAATCTCAAATCCCAAATCTCAAATCTCAAAGCTGAAATCTCAAATCTCAGCTCAAAGCTGAAATCTCAAATTTCAACTCAAATCCTAAATCTCTAATCTCAAATATCAAATATAAATATACAATCCCAAAGCTCTAATCTCAAGTCACAAATCTCAAATCACAAATCACAATTTTTTTAATAATATCATTATAATCATCAATAAGATCTTATTACATCTGAAAAAAATAATTCTTTTGTTTTTGTTGATCAAAAACTCTTCAGCTTCCCTTCTTTTTTCCTTTAAACATATATGGCCCTATAAAATCGGTGACACGACATTACCCGCCAATTCAGAAGAATGGTCTAAAGGAAATTTGAGGCTTTGAAAATTACTCTACGACACTGATTACCATTTATTCGATATTTCTAATTCCTGGTGAAGATATTTGGAGAAAGTAAAGTCCTACAAAAAAAAACTTGAAAAACTGCTTTGGGGTGATTTAATCCAACATCTTATGGCCAAAATAAACCCGTCAAATCAATTGATTTGTCAGCAAGAATAATTTCAAAATCTGAATTACCTTAGAAAAACCCTGAATTTCCATTCTCAACTATAATAAACAAAGAGCAAGCGGCAGAACTATCATTATAGATTGATCGAAAATCAACTACTTATTCTTTAGCAAATATACCTTATTAATTTCAATTAATTCTTCGAGGAAGTCGAGATGATTTTCGCCCCCAAGACATTTTGAAATATGTGCCATGGAACATGCTGGTACAATTATGGTTGCTAAGATTGAAAGAACTGATGAAATTGTTGGCTCTAGCTTGGAATAATTCAATAAGAGAAGCTTTTATTGAAACAAATAATAGTTTCATTTTTTCATTAAAAATTGGGAATATTCGAGATTCAATTCTTATTCGAGTTATGGATGGTAGTAAAGTTATTATAATAATCAGAATATTTATAGTCCATGGTTTGGTGATTATGAATTTATGATGAAATTAAATGTTTCCAATTTTACTTAAGATGACGAATGTTGATGTGATAATGATACTAGACTTGATACTTTTTATTAAAAACCTATTAGGATAACTGATGAATATTTTTCTATTGTAGATTATGAAATATTTAAGATTATTAAAAAAATAAATTCCAAACTGTATAATTAAATAATAAATAAATAATTATTTTGTTAAAATCGAAAATTGCACTGTGAATATGAAGTTATCTCGATATGGGTAACTAATTTGTTACTCATACGTTATTTCGTTAAAAATATTTTCACATCAGTTCAAATATTTGAAATTTTTTACCTTTTATTATTGCCCGGAGCATGATGTAGGACTTACAGTATATTTCCAGGTATACTGGAAAAATTTGTCCGTTATCCCCATGTGATCACTTTTCACGGTACCGAACATACTAGAGATCTGAGTAACAATATTGATAACTAATTTTATGAAAGGATTTCAGATTACTGGAAGTAAAAAAAGATACAATTTTTTTTCTATGTGTATTTTACTATGCCTCTCTATTATCGTAAATTCATGTTAATAACAAGTAATAATAATCTCAAAATCAAACAATAAAAATTTAATTATTCCGTAACAACACATGACAATGTTTCTTATGTGATCACATGGTTGAACAGATGATAAATTTCTGCTCAGATCTCATCCTTTTTTTTAGCTTTCAATCTCTTAGAATTTTTATTTGTTGAAGTCTCTTTAAAGAAAATGGTTGGAAAAGAAGATCTTTGAGAGCACAAACTTGAGACACTGCTACGAAAGAAGGGACAGCAACATACTCTCCTTTCCAAGGCCTACTATGGAATTTGGCAGCATTAGTCCCTGCTGTTACAGCCCATACAAGATTAATGGGAAGTTGCAAACATGAACAAAATATATTTTGGATTTACAAGTTTATCTAATTGGAAATATAGGAACAAGCCTCTTTCCTTCTATATTTGTAATAGCAGGGCCAGAATAATTACCAAATTTAATCAGGACTGCAGTTGGAAGAGAAGGTGAGCCTTGGTCTTCTTCAAATAAAATTTCTTGAATGTTTCTCATTGAACCAACTACTTTTGTGCAAATAACATTCATTCCGATCGTATTCATTTGTCCATCTTCTTCATTAGCAGTGTTCTCTTCTATTATATTTATAGGAGAAACAAAGCAAGGTCATGATCATTTGCCAATTTCTTCACTATATATTTCAAAAAGGTATGACCAAAGAACAGTATTATTTATAGGAAATTGCTCAATACTCGTTTTTTAAATGAAGTAGGACTTTTAAACAACAATATTCTCCCATTAAGGGCTATTAACCTGGGGTGGTGGTCGTAATCAGATGTATATGATGTTCTCACTCATATGGCTTTCACTGATTATTCGAAAATTATATTTTAGGTAAAGTTGAAAAGGTATATCTTCAAGCTTGATAGGCTGGTTCCGATATTTTTGTAAGGGTGATTGTGATGTTTTCCAACTTCATTAAATTAGTTGCAAATTCATCTTCATTTCCAGAATCACAAAGCAGTTTCAAAACATTTCTATTGAGCTTTAAGGGGACAAATTAGCAACTAGAATGGTAAAGTAGAAAAATAAATAACAGATAGCATGTTTGTTGTGTAGAGTTATCACGCTCTGCAACTTTGCGAAGAAGTAATTTTCGATAATGAGCCAAGAGACGAATCATTAGGTTGACTGTTAGTGAGAATACAGCTTAAAATTTCTGAGAAGGCTTCAGATCTGGCTCAAATTTATTAGCATATTAAGAATATACTGAAAAGCAGCATGGGTACTGAGGATTGGTTTTAAATCAATGGTTGCATGCCAACCCTGAAGTTGAAGTCAATTGAACTCATTTCTCCTATATTTATCATTCAATCATTGATGACAATGATTTAAAGGTTTAAAAAATTTTTGCAAAGATATTATCGCAAATCATCCAAATTTAATTTTTGAATCGGGAGACTTCAAGAAACAGCATCAATTTCTTTATGTAAAGGGAAGACTTGAAAGTAAAGAAATTAAAATTTTGGATTTTATTATTAAATGCGGAATAACTCAAAATCCTACATTACCTGTCAATTCGAAAGAATGGTCTAATGAAAATTCAAGGCTGCAAAAATATTACCAAACGATGTTTACCACTTATCAGATATTTTCTTATTCCGGGTGAAGATATAAGTAAAGCCCTACAAAAAAAGTCCTTGAAAATAACTTTAGAGCGATTTAATCCAACATCATATGTCCCTTAAATAAACCAGTTAAATTATGTTTTACTGGCAAGAACAAATTCAACTCCTGAATTGCCTTCAAGAACAAGTTCAACCTCTGGATTTCCATTATCAACAATAATCAACAAAGAACATGTTGCAGAACTTCATCATGGATTGATCGAAAATCAACTATTTATTTGTTAGAAAATATACCTTACCTTATGAATTTCATTTAATTCTTCGAAGAAGTAAAGATGGTTTTCATCTCAAATCATTTTGGAACATGTACCATTGACATGCCAGTACAATTGTGGTTGTTAAAATTGCGGGAACTGATGAAATAGTTGGTCGTTATAATCCTTTAGCTTGGGATAATTCAATATAGGAACAGATGATAATATTATTTTCTAATGATAAAATGGGAATATTCAAAATTCAATTCTCAGTCGAGTTATACATGATATTGGAGCTCTATGTTATCTTGATTCTAATGATCAGAATATTTATAGGTTCGTGGTTTTGTAATAAATTTATGATGAAATCAAAAATTTACGATTTACTCAAGATAAAGGATTTTGTTGTTATAGAAAATTTAATATTTATTTTTTATGAGGAAGCCATTGGATGCTTTTCTATTGGAGAAATATTATAAAGTTTTAAGTTTCTTGAGAAACAAAATTCAATCTGTATAATTAGATAATATATCTTATTATTTTAATAGTTTATAAAAATAATTTATTATTATATTTTGTTTTTATGATTACTAATTACATATTTCCTTTTTGAGAGCAAATGCAACTTTATTCCAAAGAAGACATATTTATTTAAGTATTCATAAAAAACTAAATAAATTAGTCGAAGCAATAATAAAATTTTGTTAATAAAAATAGAATTAAAAGTGGAGGTGGAGGAAGGAATGAAATAATTTTAGATCATCATCATTAATAATATCCATTACCACCAAATTCATCATCATTATCATTATAATTTTCTTAATGTCGATATTGATGTCAATGCTGATATTGATAATTATATTACAATCAAGCAATAAATGAACTTTCTTATTGCTATACTATCATCGCATACTCAACATCCAACAGTGTAATCAATCAAATTAACATATTAATAATCTAGTTCTAATAATAATTTGATGATAATCAACCTAATAATAATAATGGTGAAAGCTCTGCCATAATAATGTCAAACTCTAGCGAAAAAATTCTCGAAAAATTAATGTAAATATAAATAGTGTAGTGTCATCATCATTATGATCTTTGAGCAATTGCCTACTATTTGTTATTTTGGTGATGGTGATGTGATAACAATAATAGTAAATTATTGACAATAAATTCATCATAATTATTGACGTAATTATTTCGTCAGATCTAAAAATAGAATTTGTATTTATTTTTTTATTTTTGTGTAGCAATTATTTTATTTATTTGTTTATTCTGTGTAGCCATCTTTCTTTATAAATAAAAGTCTCTCCTATTTTTTTCACTTTCCCATAAAAAATATTTTTTTTTTGATATTTTCACTTGTAAAAACGATTTCTTTATTAAAAAAAAATATATAAAAAACAACATCTTCACTCAAAAAAACTATTTTTTTTTTATCAAAAAGTTATTTATTTTCATCAAAATAATATTTTCAATTACAAAGCTTTTGGATAGGGTAAATATAACTATTGTTTACTCGTTATTACAAGTGAGTTATTATTACAATAAATGAAAAATGATAAATCAATCTTTATTATTACAAAAAAATATTATTTTAACAAAGAATCATTATCGTTATGTTGAATTTATCAGAGATATTATTTATATCTGGAACCTATACTGAAATTTTAATACTTTCTTTTATAATTTCTTTTTGTAGCATTTTGACTTAAGAATTACCTCTGAATTTTATCTATATTTTAGGTATTTAGGCATAAATTGTTGTTTATTGCATTGTTCTTCTTTTGTTATTTTGGTTTTGTCCAATTTCTTGCATAGCTGTTCGTTCGTACTAATTTTTTCGCCTTGGTTTGTTGACATCTTGTAAGACCACTCATCTTATTGGCTAATTTAGATCAAGATGGAAATTTTATATTTTAGCTTTACATCTTAATATACTAATATTAACTTTTGTTCATTTTTATTATTTTACAAGATAACCTGTGGAAGAATTGATTTCTTATTATAAAACTTTTTTCAAGATGGCAAATTGAAGAAGTTGAAAGAATTGATGTGTATGTGTGCTCACAAACAATGAATAGATACTAATCACAAACATTTTTCTATAAATAGTTTCTTTAGTTTAGATTTTATTAGGATAGACTTCTTTAGTTTAGATTTTTTAGGTGAGTAAAATTTGGATTTTTTTTTTTTGTTTCTTTTTGTTTCTTTTTGTTTATAATACATTGAAAAGTACTAACATGTAATATTCATTCATTTCAGAGATAGTTTTTCATTAGTTTAGATTTTTAAGGTAAGAAATCATTTATTTTTTTTTTGTTTGTTTAAATGCCACATCGTGAAATACTAATTATTATTATATTCTTTTTATAGATAGTTTTTTAATACTTAGATTTCTTGGTTCATCTGCGGTCGGTTACGTGGTTTGGGCTAGGTGGATTGGTTCGATTTTCTTTTTTATACTAACCTTTCTTCTTTTTTATACTAACTTTTTTTCTTTTTTTGTACTAACCTTCATTTCTTTCTTTTTTTATTATATTTGGTTTGTGCTTTAGGATACATTTTTTTAGGTAAGAAATCTTTATAATTTCTTTGTTTTGTATATATTTTTATCATCATGAATATTAACACTAATCATTCATTCTTTTTATTGCTAGTTTTAGTTTCTTGACTCATGCCTGGTCGGTGACAGGGTTGGGTCTGGTGGATTTAGGTTTTTTGGCTGATGGTATTAGTTTCTTTAGTTTTAGGTAAGAACTCTTCATTTTGTTTTGATTTCTTGCTTTTTGCATGCATATACATCAATTTGATCAATATAAAGAAAGAATTGTGGAAGGAATCATTCAGAAAGTCTAGGATGGAAGGTGTGTCTTTTCGTTTTTATATTAATTTATTCAATAATCTTTACTTATTATTAACCATTTTCAAGAATAAATAAAAATAATAAAGTTAAAGAGATTAAAATAAATATAAAAAAAAACAAAAAAATCTTTCTGGTACATAGATTCTTACAAACAATCTGTAGCTAAAATCAATAATGAGAAATAGTTTTTATTTTCCGAAGCAATTTGGACCTTTCATTAGTTGAATAAAACCATGAGAGACCACTCACATACAGAAAACAAATGCAAACTATGGAAAAAGTAGCATTAAAATTTTAAAAAAAATGACGGCGAAGCAATCATTAAGCCTAAAGAATGTTCTCCGAACAATTTTCAATTACTTAAACTCCTGGCATCAACCTCGGACGATAGAGAATTGGTTTTACAGTAAACAGTTTTCTAAACGAACATTAGAAAGATAGCTGACATGAAAAATATATCTTGGATTAAAGTTTCGACGGTTAAAGGGAAAAATCCAAGGAAAAAAATTCAAAATATCACTTATTTATTAGACAAAAGCGCAATTAATATTAGGGCGGAAAAAAGATGTGAAGATGCGGAAATAAATGATCTACATCAAAATTCTCAATGGAATAAACATGTATTATAAATATTTAGTTAGATACTTGACCAAGTAATTGAACATACCCAAACTAAAAGTAACAGCCAGCAAAAAAATGAATGTGCCAAGTCAAACAAAGTTTATCTTAGGTAACCCATTTAAGAATTCGATAATAAAAAGTTTAGAAAATTATTTCATTTAGCCAAAACTTCTAAAGAACTTCATTATGCCAAAAGCTATTTATATAGATATTTTGCACGTGGAAAGGTTGGTGTATATAAATGGAACCCTAAAAATCAAATCTTTGAACATTATAATAAAAAGGATGCTTGTGAATCTTTTATTCAAGGTGAGCATATAATATTTAAAAAATGATAAAGGAGAAGTAATTGAAAAATTTAGTATTCAATCATGGTTCTTTAGAGAGACATCATTCTTTTCTCTTGAGTTAATCCATATCAACCATTAATTTATCGAGAACCAAATGGAGCATATTATATTAATAAATTTCCTGGTTTTCTCCATACCTTTTCAATTCCATTTAATCAGTTTAGTAAAGAAATTCGTGATGCTGTAAAACTTATTCTTAATCATATGAGAAAAGTTCTCTGTTCATCTAATAAGGATCAAGAACTTTATATGATGGGATTAACTTTAAGAATAGCTATTGGTCAGAAAATGTCAAAATCAATGTTTCTTTATTCTGACCAGTAACTGGTAAAACTATGCTTACATGGTTTCTTAGAATAATGGTTCTTGGCCCTAAAATCTCTACAAAAACTTCTAATGAAAAAATTATTACTGGATCATTTAATAAAGAGTTAGAAGGTAAAGTTTTACTTATTCTTGAGGAAATGTCTAATTCAAAATCCACGATACTTAACATCATTTATTGCATTATAATTATCTATAGATACTTGAAATATGTTTTTATCATATGTATAATCATGCAGTATTGCCCAACTAGAAAGAGGTAATCTTTTCTTACAAGCAATTTTTTGGTAATAATATTGTTTATTTAGATCAGCAGGAACTATTTGCAAATTAACATCATGAATCACTTTCAATGCATTAAATTGGTCATATTGATTCTATGTTATTACATATATATATTGTTTCTCCTCTACATGATAATCATGAACTGAAAAGGTATTAACAATCTTGATTCCAAATTTTTATATACCTTTAAGAGCCTTAAATATGATTTTAACTAAATTATCTTTAAATGTAGCTAGTGTCTCCTCACCCAGAATAACAATATCAAAGAGTGGTTTAATATTTGTGATATCTACTCTAGTTTTTTGTCTATTAATTAAAGTACTATAAATATATAAAACATATGTTGATATTCCATTTATATGTTCAGTGGTATCACCTACATCATTAGGTATAAAGTGAATAGGTTGTTTTTTAGATAAACTTTGTTGAAGTATGGCTTTTAGTCCATTATCACATTTTGATATAATGTCACTATGAGAAGAAATCGCTTCTATACTTTTCTCACCCCCGTACTGGATCACTTGTAAGTTTCGCTCACTCATTTTTGGTAATTGATTTTTTTATACTATGAATCTATCAGTTAACAAAGTTATATTATCTCAATATATTTTTGAAAGTTTAAATTAATTTTTTCATACCTGATAAGAGATGTCAAAAAAGATGTATCAAGTTTTAGTGAGATAAATAAAGAGAATTGTAATCTCAATTAGTGAATACTTTGGGTATATAAGTTCAGTAATTTATTATAAGATTCTAAAAGTTATATACCTATTTTGATGGTATGTTTTTGAGTAGATAAGTTCATACTTTGATAGTATATGGTTGGGATATATAAGTTCAGTAATATTGTATAAGAAAAATGGAAATTATATATATGTTTTTATAATATGTTTTTGGGTATGTAATAATGATAGATAACTTCAGTAATATATTATAAGAATTATGGAAGAAACCTACCTCTTTAGTAATATGTTTTTAGATATGTAATCAGGATAGATAACTTCAGTAATATTATATAAGAATTATGGAAGAAACCTACCTATTTCGTAATATGTTTTTGGATATATGACCATGGTTTTTAAATGTGATAATAATATATAAGAAAAAATGCAGATGCCTGCTCATTTTAATGATACATTTTCAGGATAGCCAAGTACAGTAATATATCATAAAAAAATGGCAGATGGCTTCCCATTCCCATAATATGTTCCAAGTATATGTCTGTTTTCCATGTAGCCAATTTTTGAAATTGACTACATACCAATGTGATCAGATTAATGAAATAGGTCACCTTTGAATGCGGCCTAAAAGCAAATCATATATTACATAGTTATATATCTCAGTGGTTCTCAAATGAATACAAATATAACCTATATAGCATCTAAATTGGAACTATAAATATCCTAAAACATGTGGTGCAAAAAATGAAATACACCTCACTCGAGTGTGGCCTAAAAAATAAAACATATGTCATTCTTGGGATGGTTATAATCTGTATTAAGTGGTATAATAAATGGTAACACTAAGGTGATTGTATGAGAATAATAACTTGTGTTATCATCCAAAAGATAACATATGAAGATGAGGGTTGAAGCACTAGGATGAAGGATGAAGTACAAAGGATGACAGGTAAAATTTGAATGAAGTTGAAAAAGTATAAAAGAAGTAATAGTTTTTTGTAGTCTGGAGAGTAGTCTTAGTAGTTTCTAAGACTTCAGTTAATTAATAATTACGGATAGTTTTGAATATTAATATCATTAGATATAAAAGTAAATGTCCTTTAGGAACAGTGAAATAGATACATAACCTGTGGTATTTCTGTTGTTAAATGATACTTTAATTTTAAATTTGTACCTTTTATATTTTAATAAACTTATCTTTTGTATCATGATATTGGAAAATATTGTTTAATATTATTTGATACTGTGTTAACACTTTTACTCCACCTTACTCACTGAGCTTTCAGATTAAAAATAAAGAATTAAAGAGAATTAAAAAGAATTATATTTATTATCTGTTTTGAGATAGACAAGTTTAGATTAGTGGATTGCTTGACCTACTGGCAAATGGAGCATATTAAAAAAGTAATTTATGTGATACAAACTCTGAGACTGATAGGTGAAAGTGTTCAAAATACTCTGCACATTTGTGACAGTATCTCTAGATGAAACAATATTTATAAGTAAGTAGCCTTAAGTAGAGATACATCATGGAGCAACTTAGAATTCCAACACTTAACAAGGATTCAATCAAAACTAAACCAAATGTTATTATTAAATAAGAAAGATTTAGAGAAAAGTATAATAGAATTGTTGCATTTAATACCTATTGCATAATATAAAATAAATTCACAGAACGAACCTATTAGTTCTTTGGATACAAAAAAAAAATCCTGAATAAATAAGACACATTACAATTGAGCTCTTATTGTAATACAAATAAAATAAATTTATTAAAAAAAAAAGTATCATTATTAAGTAAATACAAATAAATCAAATAAAAAACGCCCTGACTCTGAATTATTGTTATTAATATGCATATATATATGTCACGGTTTCAGTTTACTACCATCTATCCACCAAATTTTCAATTCTTTTATCATCTTCAATCATTAATCTTTCTCTCCATTCCACAATTTTTTGAGTAAAAGTACTCGAATATCTACAACATCCAATCGGTCCACTAATAAAGAAATTTGATTGTACTAATATTAATTTATCCATGATTCCTTGTACTCCTCCTTTACTAAGTTCATCTTCTACCGCAAAACTCATTTCGGGATATTTACGTAAATATTCTAATGCTGATGTTGATAGCCATGTTTCAACATTAATTCCTTCTGTTACTATTCTAAACGCTTCTCGATGTTCTGGTAATATTTGATGAAATGTATCCGATTGAGCTTGACTGGAATTTCTTGATATTGGATAATCCGTTGCAAAATAAATCTTATCTATTCCCGTTGAATCCGTTAAATTTTTTATATAATTTACTAATCTATGAGCACAATCCGACATTAATTCGATTTTACCTCTTTCCATTCTCCAATGAATTCCTATAAATCTATCATTTAATTGATTCTTAATTACTTTATTAGCTGAATTAACCAAATGTTTCGCATATGAAATAGGAATTAATTTTTCAAATGATGGTGATTGAAGGCCAGAAGTTATTAACATTACTTCTTCTTCCACATTTAATTCTTTTTGAAAGAATTTTATCATCAAATTTTTTTCTCGAGTTTTTCTCCATACTCTACGAGTTCCTATGTTAAATTGTCGAAATAAGGATTTATTATTAAATATGAAATCGTATTCATAAAATTTATCCTTCCTTTGTAATTTAGCTAAGAGACTACCACTAAATGGTGATAAATATTTTACTGTAAATTTAGGTTCAACATTAAGGATTTTGGCAAAATACGCTTTAGGTTTATTATATCTCTCCCTACACCAATCTTGAAAATCTTTTTGAGTGATGAAATTTACATTCGGGAATCGGTTTCTTAATTCGTCCACATCATAATAAAAATTAAATGGAAATAATTTTGTTTGCCAAATTCTTGAATTTCCAACATTGGTCAATACCACTGTACGATTTATTTTCTCAGCCAATTGAATAGACGAAAGGAAATGTTTATTACATTGTGTTTCTTGTTCAGGTGGATGAAAAGGAAATAGGAATTTACATTTGATCGAGTAACAATATTTCTGATTAATTAATTTATCCAGTTTTTCATAATGATCTGGATCCTCGATTAAAGTTTCTTGCATCTTTTCGATTAACTGGGGATCCACCTTGATTGAACTTTTTGAAATTTCCAACGTCTTTGTAGCCTAAATAACGAAGTGAAAAAAACGTAGGTATGATAAATAATAGTTATTATTATTAATTCGATATTATATTAAAAATATTTAATTCAATACTTTGTAATAATAAATTTTTTTTTAACATGATAAAGTGTTAATTTGAAATAAATTATATAATAATTTGAATTATTATATCATAATCATCTCGTAAACGTTATTATTATTATATTGCTAAATATATTCTCAAATTAATTAATTAATTGATACTTACAAACTTAGTTTTGATCTTGGTTTTGGTGATGAAATTAGTCGATGTAACGACAGCTTCGAGGGATGCAGATGGTGACTCTTGTTGGATGACTTGAGTTAATTTTATGACATTTGTTGGTGTGATAATATCAATTGATGTAATGATCTGTACACTATCTTCTAACTTTGGAGAATTGGTTATTTCTCCATCATATATGAGATAAGTGAATAAATTCCAAAATAAAAAAATTATAAATAAACCTATTGTTATTTTTTGAGTTATTCCTTGTAAAACTGGAACCTTTTCATTTGTCACCATAATTAAATTTCTATATCTAATATTCTCTCGTTTTATCCTATTAATTCTATTTCTCTCTTATTCTCGCTTTATTTTAACCCTTTATTATTTCATTAAGCAAAAAAAAAAAAATGATTAAAAATTTGTTTTTAAAAGATGAACACATGAAATTTAGTTTGAACTAAAAAGAAAGGAAAAAGAAATTCCATATCTAAATTTAATTGCTAATTCAGATGTGATCGGCATGGACTTATTATATTGAGACAAATCGTTTTCGCATCTGATTTTTAAAGGAATAGAGAATCTTTTTCATTTTTTTATAGTTGTATATATTAAGAATAAAAAAGGAGACTTCGCTGGTTAGTTTAATAAGATCAATGACTAATTTCTAGTCTATTCGGCCGACATAGTTAGCTTAGATCCGAAATTGGAAATACTATATTCGAACTTTTTGAAATGTGAAACACTCTAATATATTTTTTAAGAATAACACAACATAAAAAAACATCAATTTCCTCATTTGATGAATAATATTTAATGCATATTTATCTATTTTCTGCGACACAACATTTACAATTTCGATCGTCGGAAAAATAAATAGTTTGGGCTTTTTTTTGACACCATATTCGCATGATTTTCTAGGTCATAACATGTTTGCTTTTGTCCACACCTATTAATTTAGGATCGATCGAATTTTCGTGTATAAATATTAATAAGGATATATCCTGTCTGCGTGGACATCTTTATTTGGATGAACAAAAAATTATTCAAATAAAGTTTTTTAAATAAATGAACGAAATTCTTTTAAGTATGATGAGGATTTTTGGGTGAGAAGGAAAGCCCTATAAAAAATACTTGAAAAACAGCTTGGAATGATTTAATTCAACATCATATGCGAAATGAAATTTTATGAATAATTTATTGTATATAAAATAATAATAATAATATAAAGTGTGTATGATTTTAAACGATTTTTATTGACCATTTTTATGGTAATATAGCAAAAATAAAATAAACTACAAAGAAATATAAAATATCCGGAAGTGACCTTAATGCCATGTGCAAATAACCCCGAATTACCAAAAAAAAAAAAAAAAATAAAATATAAAACAAAAAAATAAAAACCAAAAAAATAGAAATTAAAATATAAATATAAACCAAAAATATCCGGGGGTGGCCTTAAAGCCATGTTCCCAATAACCAAAAATCAAATATATATATATGATAAAAATATCCGGGGTGGCCTTAAAGCTATGTGCCGCAAAAACCCCAGATTATCAAAAAAAAATGAGAAAAAAATATAAATAAAAATATCCGGGGTGGCCTTAATGCCATGTGCCCCAATAACCCCGGATTAAAAAAAAGAAAGATATTCTAAAAGATAATTAAAAAAAAGCAACTTTTAACATATTTTTTTGAGTTATTTATCTTAAAATATTGACATTCTGCGCTGCCATCTGCATTCAGTCTTCATCTTTTCAATCATTTTTTTTAATGTGAGAAGCATTTCAATCCTTTCTGTCCCTAAGAACAGTTGCCTCAGCCTTGAGAATCATGCTTTCAAGTTTGATATCAGCTATGATCTTTTGTAATTGCTGGTTTTCTTTTTCAAGTTCGGTTATTTGGTATTCAAAAACAGTGAGTCTGCCTTGTAGATGCTTATTTTCAATTCAGCATCTACAGCGTAGAACCTTTATTATTTTTGATGTTTGATGATAATAATTACATTGACCTAAAATTTTAGCAAAATAAATAACATCAATAATATATCACTATAATACTATGTTTTTTAAAAAAAATTTATTTAAGCCTATATATTACATATTCGAAATGCTACAATTCACTGAATAACATACAAAATAACGTATAATAATAAGTAACATATTAAATAATGCATAAATAATAAAAAACGTATTTATTAATTAAATATTAATTATATAAACCTATTATTAACCTATTTCTAATTTCCAAATTGAGGAGCAACCACTATATTCAAAGAATAATTCAAAGTTAATAAACTCAACTAGCAGAAAATCAATTCATAAAAATCTTTTGCCTATTGATATTACACAAAATGATCAATATACGATAGCAATTAGCTTACCAAGTCAAAAGAATTAATACAATTATTAAAATTAACATTATAATATTACCGATAAACTATAATGACATAATAGAATGATATCATCATTATATGAACAATAAAATTGCTTCAAACGGTCTAAAATCTTGTTCCATATATTAAATATTTAGCTCATAATTTTAAATTTCTAAACATGAAAATTATTATTATATAATTACTATAATATAAAACATAAAAGTCATAAAATATGAAATATTCACAAAACAAACCTTCCTTCGTCTACTATTATTAATAATATTATTTTTAACACTAAATATTTGTTGCTTTTCTTGATCTTGGATAATTCTTAACAAACCATCTATTTTTTCTTTGCACTAGAATTTCTAAATTTCCTTATCCTTGTTGCTGATTTCATGGGAAGTAAAGAAGTAAAAAAGCCATGGTCTTTCATATAGAACTAAAACTAAATTAACATGATATTAAATAGTTGTATTGGATATAATTAGAACGTTTTAATCCTCATGGGGTAGATTACACTTACATTAAAGGATATGTAATATTTGATTTTAACTTGAGGGATCAACGGTCATAATCTTCTGAATAATCTTCATTTTCACTAAATCAGCTGTTCCAATAACCATACTTTAACCTTATTTTGGGTAGGAAAATGTTCCTTATCATTGATATTCCTTTTCATGTTTTTTCTTTTAATATCAAAATCTAATTATTGTTATTTTTAATAATATAGGTGAGAAATGGTTAACAGCCCGTAATACCTCTATTACTAAATTTGTAATTTCTTGAATAAAGTTACTGAATAAAGTCTGAAGCTAAGGTTCAAAAGTTTGTGTAGTGAGCTATAAAAGGATACTTTTACTCCACTTACTCACGTACCTTCAGATCACACCTGTGTGTATTGCATTAGAGTTTATTTTATATATATGTTTGTTGCAAGTAGGCAAGTGACTACTTGATCCTACTGGTAGATAGTGGGTGTTACAAAATATTGTGTACAAGAGTATGTTAAGTTAGTATGAAAAGGGGTGTGACAAGAGTTCAATTTAGTGGGACTGATTGACGTAACTTTACTTTTTGTTCTGGGCAGACCACCACAGTACCACCTGAAAATATTCTTTCAACTGGAACACTTCTTCCTGTTTAAAATAAAATAAATTTAAAAAAATAAATTTTAAGAAATTAATTTAATAAATATTAAAAAATATACCAGGAATTTATAATTCAGTCTCATGAAGCAATATGAATTAAAAATTAAAATAATATAATAAAATAAAATTTCAATATTAATATTCAATTCTGATTTTTAAACCATTGCCTTTCAATACATTAGAATATCTGTATTATGATTTGATGGAAGTTCTTTTAAATATGAACTTAATTCATTAGTATATATAATTTTTCTTTTTTTAAAAATATGAACAGATGAAGCATTAAGTTTAAATGAGGATTTATCTATTTCTTTGTTGCCAGTGGGTTTATATTTCTTATTCCATAAATTAGTTATTTTTTTGTTTATAACTTTTAATATATCTGTTATCAATATTATTTCTTTATAATATGTTAATTTTAATCTAGGATCCAAAATTGTATAAATATAAATTAATTTATTAAAATTTTAATAAAAGTTATAAATCGTAAAAAAAAAAAATTATACTTGTTGCAATTATATAAACAAGTTCATCTGAATTTGAATAATAATCTTCTAATTTTTATAAAGCAAAATTGGTAGCCTCATTAATATTAGAAGATTTTTTTTTTGAAATTCTGTGATAGTTTCAAATAAATAATCATAGACAGGAATGGTTTGGTTAAGAGTTGGAAGCTTTGCTGTACTTATTTCTAAAGTTGCAATTTTGAAATACTATTATAAAAATAAAATAATATTGTAATTTAAAATATAATTCAAAATTATTATATTAAATAAAT
>CAJVPK010000232.1:0-47041 GCA_910592015.1 Diversispora eburnea | reverse complement strand
AATCTGGGTGGTCAAAAAATTTCAGGTTTTAAGTAAAATAATTTCGTCTTCTATGAAAAACTATTTCGATTTTTTTTCCCGAAATTGCAATTTCGGGCCCCAAAATAATTTTGCGTGCAAGTATAATTCGGATAAATTTGAATAAACAAATATATGTGAATATATTTACATATTTATCTGAATAAATTCAAATATTTAATGTGGATAAATGCGTGGGTGATCAAATATATCCGAATATATTCAGTTTAAATATATCCGAATATATTTGCTATTAAAAATTTTCTGATGTATATATAAAATTGTATTTATATAATATATGTTATCTAAAGTTATATACATAAATTTAAATAATATATGTTATCTAAAGTTATATACATAAATTTAAATATATTTGAAAAATGTATAAAAATGTATCAAATAGATATATGCAAATATATTCAAAAAATATATTCAAAAAATATATTCGAATAAATTCAAATCATACAGATATATATGAATATATTTGAAGAATGTATTTGGATAAATTCAAATATACAAATATATGTGAATATATTTAATGTGAATAAATGCATAGGTAATTAAATATATCTGAATATATTCAGTTCAAATATATTCGGATATATTTGTCTTTAAAAATTTCCTAATCTAGTAGATAATAATTCTTTATAATTTTTTATTTAACAAATTTTTGAATAATTTGTGAATGTTTAACTTTATTACTTTCTTTTAAAGAGTGAATATAATTGAATAAATTTTAAAAGTATTTGACATATACATTTTCTTCTTTGAAAAAATGTAATACTTTAATCTTAATAAAACACAAGTGAGATGGATGAATTTTTGTTTTTCATTATTTATCATTTGAAATTTCTTCTTTTCAAGTATTGAACTATTTGTATTTTATTAAGTGACATGTATAAGTTTGTGAAATGACATCATTTATTTTTTTTTTGAAATTGGATCCTACCCAAATATTTAAAATAAGTAATTACCATTCATCATTAAATTCTTATATTAATAACTCAAATAATTGATTTACATTAAAAAGTAAATTGTGCTTTTTATCAGAAGTCAATTCTTCAAAATTCAATAAGTTTTCATCCATGTTAAAGAAATTGGACAAAGTTTTTTCTATTAAAAAAACAAAAAAAAAATATAAAAAAAAACAAGAAAAAAATAAGAGAACAGAATTTTTAATTTCACAAGGCTAGAGATAACGAGACAGTGGACAAGGAACAATGGACGGGCAACAAAGTGGTATGTAACAGAAAAAATAAAAATAAAGAAAATAATATTTTTTATTTATTATTTTTTTTCAAAATTTGTAACGATTTAACTGGTCAGTTAATCACAAGATCATCACATGATACACGTGATGGATGCTGCTTTAGACATTCCCTCATTTTAGAATAGAATAAATTCTAAAAATTTATTTCAAATTTTTTTAAATAATATATATAATAAAAAATAATAAAATGTTGAAAAGAAAAGGAAAAGCTAAAAATAAAAGTAAAAAAAAAGTTTCTTTTACTAGATCAAATACTAAGGTTACAGAGAGCAGCGAACAAACCTTTCCCCTTGATAATGTTGAGGTATTTGTTAATAATAATAAAAAAACACCTACTCTTGGTAAAGTATCTAAAAAGCGAAAACGATCTTCCCAAAATGAAGAATCTATAGCTGAGGAGGATGGAAGTGAAACTCCTCGAGAGAGTGACTCCGTTTCTGAAAATGAAAAGGTATCAAATAAATTTTTATTTTAGACAAACTTTTTGTAATTAAAATTTTTTAATTATAATTATTATTATTATTATTAGGACGATGATGAATATATTTTGGATGAAAAAGAGCTTTCAGGGGAGAGTGAGATCGAGTCATATGATGATTCTGATGATGGATCTTATAGAAAATATCCAGCTCGTAGTACGACTTTAGATAATAAGCCTAATTATTCAGAAGATCAATATTATAATCAATTTACTAAGGCATTCAACGAACGTCTTTATGAATCATCAACAAAGACATCAACAAATTCGTCGACTGGTTCATCACCTAATCCGATCAGGACCCGTAGAAGATTACCGAAAAGGAAATCATCAGAAAAATATATTGATTATTCAGAAAAAGCATATTACGCAAAATTCGTTCCCGAAATGAGAAGGATGATTTATAAGAATATAAGTGAAACCTCACCAAAAAAGAAAACCAAAAGAAAAAAAATTACAATAAATATATCTGATTCTAATAGTGATAAATAATTCGAATTATATTTGACAAATGAATAATGATTGATTTGACTGAATCAATGTAAATATAAGCAAGGATAGTGTAAAATTGATTTATATTTATTTGTTTTATTTTATCAATATCTTAAATACACAAGTTTTAATTATCAACCATCTTTTTATGGTTTTCCTATTAAAAATTATTTATTATTAGGAATTTTTATAATTATTCATTCATCATATTCTTCAGAGTCAGACATTTCTCTAAGTTCCCTTTGCTCTCTTTGGATATTCGCTATTGCATTCGTTTTGGATTGTCTGTGCGTGGATTTAAATCAATTATGGACATTTAGGTACATTTATATATGATTTATATGAATTTAGTTGCATTTTTTTTTTAAAGGATTATTTTAGAATTATATTATTAATAAAGCAAATTTGAAATATTTATAAACATACCTTAATCGAGTAGATCTAGTTGGTCTTGATGTTGGAGCGATTTCTATTTCTAAATAAATAATTAATTATGAATTATAAAAATTATAATCTTTTATACATGTAATTAAGCAAAAGTAACCAACCTTCAAAACTGTTTACAAATTCTGTTAAATCATTTAATTGATTTAATTCGTTATCATCCAAAGCATCTGATGCATCTTCAAAATAACGGAGTAAATTGCTCTCGAATCGATTTAATGCATTTTTTGCCACATTATCTGTTAATGGTCTTTTCTGTTTAAGCCATTTTACATTTATGTAAAATTGTGCAAATTAAGCAGATTAGTGCAATTTCAGAGAAAATAAATAAATAAAGTCAGAATTATAATTATAACTTACAGCCTTCAGATTTCCAGTAAGATATGTCAGTTTCTTAAACTGTATTACATCTGCTGACTTGTCTATGTGAAGCTTGTTGAGAGTTTGACAAAGAAGTTTTCTCATTTCCTCTATTGTAATAAATAATTTTTGATAAATGATTTAATTAATTTGAAATAAGTGTGCGAACAAAATCGCGAACTTACTATCAACTTCAGAGAACATATGTTTGAGAATTTCAATCGCAATGTTTACATGTGATGATTCATTGTTATCGTCAATAATTTCTTCTGCTTGTTCTAGTTTACTGATATATTCATTATTAAGTTTAATAAATTAATAGAATTAATAAGATAGGATTTAATAAGATAATCAATTAACTTACACCACTTTAGTTGGATCAGTCCAGTCAACTAATTGTTGTGCAATCTGAAAAGGTGTAACTGTTTCATTACTTTTTTCATAATTCTTGCATTTATATGCTAAATCGATAAGCGTTGAAAGAAATATCTAAATGAAAAAAATCTTAAAATTGTCAAATATTGATGTCAATGAGTATGAAAATTCATCACATTTATTTTTAATACCTCTTGCATGAGAATTTGATTCTCATATGATGAATGACAGAATACGGGTAAAAAATAACTTAAACATTGTCTTAAATGAAGATTTGTTGAAGTATAAGGATCGAAATATAACATGACAAGTTCTTTTAAAACCTAGAGAAAATTAACATTATAATTTATTTAACATTATGAAAATTATAAATTACAATTACAATATAATGATTTATTCATTTATTTTCACTTACACCTTTTTCGCGTAACATTTTCGAAAGCATCAATTTTGATATTCCAACAACTGCAATTCCTTGAATTTGTTCACTTCTATGATTTAGGCATTCATTAAAAAATTCAGGGATTTCATTTTCCTATAAAAAAATAAAAAATAAAATTATAAAATTCCGATAAAAAAGAAAAGAAAGAATTATGAGAAACACAAATTGAATTAGCTCACCTTTCGTGTTTTTGCAACTATTGATGAGTAGCCATATACCATAAGAATATCAAAAATAATCTAGGTATGTTTAATAAGAGAATTTTTTAATAAGTTTAAGGATATTTTATTTTTTATGCAAACCAAATTTACAATTTATATTACCATCAAAGATTTTATTTGTAATGTATCAAATCCGTGTCTCACGTAATGTATGAATAAATCGAAGTTTTCTACTGCTAATTGCTTGAATTTTTTTTTTTTTTTTAAAAACAAGTTAATAAAATTCAATAGAATACTTTTTCTAATAGATTTTTTATTTACCTGGTCAAGTATACAACATAAACCAAGACAATGTGTACCAAATTCTCGCAAAGTTGGTTCAGGACTTTGTACATTAGGTACAATTATTTCACTTAAAAGACCATACATCGAAGGGTTATCTCGTAATTCCTGGACACCATTAAAACAAAAAAATATATTTTCATATTGTTATCATTTCAATTATTTAATGAGTTATTCAATAAGTATTTAAACTTACCTCTGAATTTTTTTCCAGCACGCAACGAACTATATGTAAACTTTTTAAATTTAACATTACGGACACTAGTTTCGCTTCTGCTCTCTGCTCATTGTCAATTAACTCTGTGTTTTCTTCAACATTCACAGGTCTTCTATTGTTTCTTTCGGGCTCTATGCTAAGCTGAGACATGTCTTCTATAACTTCAAGATCTTCCTGATTAAATTATTTGATTTTAGTATGAAAGGAAATAAATTTAATGTCTTCAAAATTAACTTAAAATTTAATATAAATTTACTTGTAATGTAGGTCTTGATTCATCTTCATCTTCAATGCCCTCACGAATATCAGAAATTATTTCGATCATGGAACTAGAAATTTAAATATATCCATTCTTTTGATAAGAATAATACGTATCATTATGATGAATCAATATTTGTCTTCATCAAAATGTAACAAACCGTGTAAAGTCACGTTCATTAATAGATATTTTCTTCATTACTTCCATGATATTCCCTATATAACTTTCTTCAATGTGAGGTAAGACAAGCATTTCACCTAAAAAAAATAATTTAATTTAAATTTATATTATTTAAAAGATTATTAAACATCATTATTGGCATTATCTTACGTAATAGCGAATGCATTTTTCTTCGACCAATTTCATCACCGTAGTCCATTAATTTTGCTATCAAAAGCAATTGATTAACGATAAATACATAATTGACTTGCTCATCTTCTGATACTTGGGAAATATAATTATTATATTTTTGAATGTAAAAAGCGAGTCTAGTGACTTCGGGCATTATTTCATCGAGCCTTCTTTCATTCTATAAATAAACGGATCATCACCTTTTTTTTCTTCAAAAAAAAAACCCCCCATATATAAAAATATATATAAATAAATAAAAACAAATGCTCCTACATCTTTATGAAATTCGAAAAAGACGCGCGAAAGGAGTGCGCGTTCGGCATTCAAATTTTCCCAAAATGATTCTATAATCGAAAAAATTAATTTAATTTCACATATCCGAATAATTTAATGCGTATAAACATTTACCATCGAATTCAATAGATTGTGTTATATCTGAACGCTCGCGAAATATTGATAAAAGAACTTCGTGAGCGATTTTACTTCCTACAACATCCAAACGTTCAAGCAACTTGAAAAAAAATTTTATTTTTATTTATTAAGTTAATCGAGCTTAATGATTTTAAAAATTATACAAAAAAAAAAAAAAAAACAGAATATACCTCCAAAATATTATTGTTTGCATGTTGAATCCAACTGATTGCAAGAATTTTCTCACAAGCCTTTTTAACATGAGGATCTCTATTTAAATTTAACAATATTTAACAATGTTATTAAATATCATTAAACAATAAGGATTGGTTTTATTGTCAATGTATAAACCTGTCTTTGAGACCCCAATTTAATAATCTTTCGCGTTCTTCAATTGAAAACACGCGAAAATCCTGAATTTCTTCAAATAATATAGAGTATACACTACGACGAATATTTGCATCAACATCGCGCGCGCGTTCCAATACACGTAGTAAAGTTTCTTCGTTATATTCAATATTGAATAATACAGCACGTCGAACCTCACTAACAATTTTTAATGAATGAAAAAAAAAAACAAAATAAAGAAATATAATATGACGTGAAATTTATAAATTTTATTTTTATGAAATTATTTATAATTACGCGCTGGGATCATTATTCAAAAGTTTGAGCATTCGATTGGTACATTCTTTTCCAGATTCAGAATCACACTTTGTCGTGAATGAAATTAAGAATCAAATTTTAATATCAAATAGTATTAAATATGTTCGTAAATAAAATATAAATCCATATTCATTGATAAAACTTACTTGCAATTTTGAATACGCTAGAACTGCTTTAACTCGCACTCTTGGTTCCTTATCAAGTAATCGTTTAGTTAATTCATCTTTTAAGTGTTCATACAATTCATCGCTGAAAATGATTAGAAATGATTGATAAGAATAAAGTCAAAAGAATATGCAAATTTCAATTATAAAATAAATAAATAATTATTAATTTTTTTATTCAGTAATAATCGAAAATTTTTACTCAATAGATCCAAGAGAAGCTACAAGGTGGGCCAAGAGTTGACAAACGCGTAATCTCACATTTTTATCTTTGGCCTCAGTGCCTTTAAGTAAATGTTTGATTAAATATTCTATGAATCGAGAAGATAACATATCCTCTATATCATTCTCATCATTATTACTTTCACTATCATCTCTTTTATTTAAAAGTTCATTATCTTTTTTTTTTTTATAATTGATAAAAAAAATACAAATTAATTATATAATAAAATTAAATTATTAAGTAAAAGTATTAAAATAAAATTATTAAATATTGATTTTGTTGCTCTACCTTTTTCACAATTAAATGCCGCAAAGAAAGCAATAAATCTGATTACACGTTCAACGTTTAATAGTCCTTTCTTAATAGGAAGAACTTTATTAAGATTTCGTACAAATTCTTCATTAAACATCAACTCCCCATTTGTGATCTCTTCCTCCTCACTTGTAGCATCAAGATTTAAAGGTATATATTTAGAACATTTCAGTTGTAATTTTCTTAAGGTTATTGCATTTTTTCGATGATTGGTTACTGCTTTCTGACATTCTTGAAAAATTTGTGGAATAGCAACTGATAATGCTGCAATAGGATTTTCTCGTACTGGCATTTTTTTTTTTTAAATAATTTAGATTAATTATTACTGGATATCAATCGATTACGTTTAATTGAATAACAGTTTAGTGAATATATCAGCAGTAAAGTTTGTCTTATATTCAGCGAAGGTTTAAAAAAGAAGAAAATTTTTGACGCGTCGCGCCATGAATTGTTTATTTTATTTCTATATTTTAGTCACGTGATATACATGCAATAAATTATAAAAAATGAAAAAATGATTTTTTTTAATTTATTATTTAAGGGCTAAGCTTTAAAACTTTTATAAAAAACCACGTCTCCTTCATCTTCAATGTAGTGACATTCATTATAATTTCTCCATAAAGCTTTGAAAATTGGAGTATCATCAAATAAGTAATAAGAACCAAGAACTTTTGTGAGATGTTTAGTTGCTTCTTCGGCGTGATAATGAGGCATGGTACTAAAATAATGATGTGCTACATGGGTAGAAGTGATTCTGTGGAAAATTGCATCAAGAAAACCCATGTGTCGATCAACTATAATATTTTTTTAAAAAAAAAAAAAAAAAAAAATTTAAAAATTAAAAAAAAAACAACGCACAACACACACGTACAACACGTAAACACGACGCGAAATATACCTGTACAAGCTGCTCCACGTATGAAATCCCATTGTCCTTCGCGATAATGAGGTACTTTTGGATCAGTATGTTGAAGATAAGTTATTAAAACAAGCCAATGATTTACAATTAAATATGGAATCAAATAATACTTTGCTACAATTATGAATGAATAAGTATATACAAAATAAGAAAGAGTGGAGAGAGCAACTATCATTCCAATGTTAGAAATTATGATATCATAATAATTTTTAGAATCGAAGAATGGAGATTTTGGATTAAAGTGATTTGCCCAAATTCCTTTATCATAAGTTTGTCCCGAAAAATTTAAAGTAAGATAAAGTGGCCACCCAAACAATTGTTGTCCAATCAAATTTAAAAGTGTAATTATTGGTGCATCTTTAAAATCAGTCTCATGTTTTATCTTTTTTTCAACTTTTGATCGAGTCTTGGGAACAAATACTTGATCTTTATGCATGAGAGAAGTATGTTTATGATGTTTAGAGTGAGTAATTCTCCAAGAGTGATATGGAACCAATAAAGCTGTGTGCAGTATGAAACCAACTGTGTTATTAAGAGTACTTGAAGTTGAAAATGCTTGATGACCACATTCATGTGCTAATACCCATACTCCAGTTGCAAAAGCTCCACAAAAGAACCAATATGTCAACCACGCGACATAACGCAATAACGTAGGAAGATACGTGTCTATAAAGGTTGCAGCGTAAACGAGAATAGCAATTACAGCAAGGTCCTTTACAATATAGCTTGCCGATTTTAACGCATTTCTTTCAAAACAATGAGGTGGAATTGCAGCACGAATTTCTTTAATGGTGAAATTAGGAGGTATATAGTCGCGTTCGAATTTAATAGTTTCGTTATTATTAATTTTTGTCATTCCATTAGTTACAGCAGATGGACGACAGGTAAATTCAGATTCAGGCTGTGTTTCGAGGTTAGGAGGAGACATTTTTTTTTTTTTGAATTTTAAAATCGATGAAAACAATTTTTGGGGATGAACTTTTTTCATTCTTATATATAATATTTCTCGAAAACAATGTAAATCCAAAAAAAAAATTTTTTACTTCCATTTTTGGAGATAATTCTCCCCCAAAAATTGGATCTTAGTTAGATAATTTCATGGCTTGTTTTGATAATTTGATAGAAAAAAGTTTTTTTTTTATTTGTGAAGCATGTGTAAGTGGTACGATTTATTCTAAGATAAGAATTAAAATAAAACCAGTTATTGATTAAATTCGTGGTACGAATGATTGTTTTTAACAAAAATAATAGAAAGATATATTTGATAATCATAAGATTTACAAATTCATAAGATTTTATTGATCATTTACCACAAAAATAATAGTTTTCGGATTAACTTGTTTTTAAAAAATTATAATTCCAAAAAATTACACCTTTACTATTATAATAATTGCACGAGGCACAATTAAACTTTATATTTACTAACAGTAAAAATCACGTGCGTTTTATTATAAAAAATTTAAAAATAATTAAAATACTTGTAGTATATGTAAGCGAAATGAATGAATTCGTCTGTAATCGATAGAAATAAAAGAAAATAGTAATCTTTAAATAAACCAATTAATTAACCTCTCTAATGTTTTAAAATGTAAAAAAGAAAAATTGGGATAACCAAAAATAATTATAAATTAAGTTTCACAAGCAAAACCAGTTTATCGTTTTACTTATCGTCTTACTCGTCTTCACTCTCGCTGGAAACTGTTTTGAGCCACCGGATAAAAGGCTCCATTTGTTTTAAAAATACTGTCTTGCCTTGATTACTGGCACCTTTTTCTGACCAATACAAGATAGCACTTTCTGAAATGACATCTTCATCATATAAAATTTGAACTATTTGACGAAAATGTTTTAACAACTTTGTATCCTCGTAACAATAAACTTGAACTTTTTGCAAAAGAGAAAGCTCAGTTTTCGGGTTGGTTGAAAATGTGGAAAGAATATAAGAACATTGCTGCGTAAATGATTAAATATTAATTTAAATATTAATTTAAATATTAATTTAAATATTAATTTATTTATATATCATTAATAAATTCTAAATTTAACAATACCTTCACTTGACGCAAGGCTTGAGTTTCGATTTGTTCTGGTCTAGAACCCCAATCTACAGCTTGCATAACGGAATCCCAAATGATTTTAACAAAGTCCGATTCTTGCCAACTACCTTCCTTCATTTGATGCTTAAGATAATTAATTATCTAAAAAAATGTAATATATAGTATTTTAGATTAAAATTCAACTAAAAAAAAAAAAAGAAAAAGAAAAGAAAAAAGAAATCGAGAATAAATCAAAAAATAAAAAGAATTACCTCTGCGGGAGTAGCCCCAGATTGCAACATATCTTTGGCACGTATAACAGTTTGTTCTTTCAACGAATTCTTTTGTTTTTGATTGTGATATTCGACAAGCGGTTTCATATCCTCAGCCTCGAAATAACGAGCAAAGTACTCTTCATCACGTTTATTGGGTGGGAAGAACTCCATAAGTTTGTTGTCTATTCCTGCCTTTTTAAGAGAGCTACCTAGGTGGTCAATGCTCTGCTCACTGAGATAGGCTTTAAAGACTGCGGTTACAAATTGGAGAGAGAGTCCTTTTTATTGAAAAAAAAAATGAAAATTATTTATTAATTAATAATGAAATTATATCTAAATGCTATTATTTAAAATTAAATATTTCGATTATATTACCTTCTTTGACGAGATGTTCTTTGAACAAAACAGTCAAGACATTAATGTTTATCATTTGACTGGAAGTAAACAAACCAATTGCCATAGCAAGTTTGTTATTATCCGAAGAACCCCATTTATTGGTGTATTGGAGCAAATTTTTAACTGTATCTTCAAAACTACGTTGCAAATACTTGTAACGTCTGATCAGCTTATTGAAAACATCAACATGTTTTTTGATGCTTTCACTGTTCTCTTCTGCCGAAAATATATAAAATGGACTGCGTTTTGCTCCATCTTCAAGAATTGTACCTCCGGGTGCTGTCAATAAAATAGAAGTTTATATTATGTAAGTATAAAATTCCAACATTTTGATAATTTTATATGTAATAAAAATAGTTGAAATAAAATAATAAAAAAAAAACAAAATAAAAATAATAAAAATAATAAATATAATAAATATAAAAATAAATAAAATAATACCTAGTACACCGCCAGTAAGAAGAACTTCAAATAAAGTTTCACCGTATTTTCTATAATCAAGTGAATTGCCTGCAATATCCAATTTCTGGGAAATATCTTCAAATTCGCCAGGCTGAGCGTTAGAAAGTGCTTTTAAAATACCGTCTCTAAAAACTATTCAAAACGAAAAGAGGGAGAAGATAGAAAAAAAGTAAATATATGTAAATGATACAAAAAAAAAAAGTATTAATCACGAAAGAATCAAATATAACTTATTATTATATATAAAAATTTACCAGTTGGCTCGTATTTTGCCTGAGCTTTTTGCTGGCTCTAATTAATAAGAATAAGAACAACAAAATAAAAAAATTATTTTTTTAAATAAAAACAACAAAAAAAATGAAGGTAAAATCGCAGATGAAATACCTTTCTAGTTTTGATCTTCACACCATATAAAGCTGGTAATGAACTCTTTGAATTGACGGTGTTTTGTATTGCACTCATTAAAAAGTCAGCGAGTTACTTGTTAGAATTATTTGTTAAGAAAAACTTTTTTGGTGATTTTGAAGTTTAAATAAAAATAAAAAATAAATAATTATAAAGTCCGAAATTTATTGCCCAGTTGCTTTATATATATATATATTTATTATGTTGCTTAGTAATTATTTATCAATAAAAGAAAATCGAATACATAGTAATACTTAATAAACATTACTTTAAAGTACTATAATACTAGAATTCTAGAAATACTAAAAAGAAAGATTAAGGAGCTAGACATTTTTGGTCTTCTCCTGCATATTATTATTATTATTCCTATTTCTATAATAATTATTATTATTTATTATTTATTTATTATTTAATAATTCTATTTATCTGTTATTATAATTTATGATAACAATTAATAAAATCAAATCAATCAATAACTCTATCTATTATTATATATATCTGATATAACTGATATAAATACTTTAAATGTTAGAATAAAGAAATAAGTATTCACATTTTCTTTACAAATAATTAGTTAGAAAAAATTATTGTTATTACTTATTTAACTTATTTGATTTATTTGAACCGCAGATAAAATGTATTACTAAATTAAGTAATCAATACATTTACAATAAAGATAAACTATACCATTGTGTATTGTTTGTCAATCATCTATCGCCTATTACTGGTTTGACAAGTGGTACACTATAATAATATGTTTTTTTCGCGACTTTTGTATAAAAAAGGTTAAGTCATTATTATTATTCCTAAACTAGATTTAATTCGATATAATAATAATGAAAATTATTTTTTTTTTTTTTCCAAATTTTATAATTTGGGATTGATATAATTTTTAAAGAGAATGCATTTCAAAAGGACGCGTTCTAATAATAGATATTTTTATTTTGTGAATATTATTTTTACTTTTATCGTTTTAATATCTTTAATAATAATAACAAAAGTATCAGCCGTGAAACGAGAAGACTTTAAAACTTGTGCGGATAGTTCATTTTGTCAGCGTAATAGAGCTTACGCTGATAAAATATCCAATAATTCTTCATTTGTTTCACCATATAATTTAATTGAAAATTCAATTATTATCAAAGATGGTGTTCTCTCCGGTGAAATAATAAATATTGAAAACGATTTACATTTTATTTTAGAATTAAATTTATTAACAATTGATGCGGCTCGAATTAGAATTAATGAAAAATACCCTTTAAAACCTCGATATGATGAAGTTAAAAATTTCGCTTTGGTTAATGAACCATCAAATACTTTAGATTATACTGTACTTCCTTCACAAGATGGTTTAACTTCTATATCTTTTGGTAAAGAGGGTAAACAAAAAGTTTTTGTTTATCACTCACCTTTTCGAGTTGAATTTTTATTTAATGATGTTCCCGTTGTCACATTAAATGATAGAGGAATTTTCAATTTCGAACATTTAAGAAAAAAGGGTGATTCTTCTCCTAGTTTAGTGGATCAAAATAATGTTGAGAATAATGTCAATATTATTAAAGACAAAGTTGATGATAATAATGATAAAGACAAAGATGGTGATAATAATGATAAAGGTGGTGATGATGATAATAATGATAAAGATGAAGAAAAAGGTTTATGGGAAGAAACTTTTAATGGAAAAGTGGATTCAAAACCAAATGGACCTGAATCTATTGGACTTGATATATCTTTCCCAGGATTTTCTCATGTATACGGAATTCCAGAACACGCTTCTACACTTTCATTAAAAGAGACAAGAGGTGGAAGTGAAAGTGCATACACCGAACCTTATCGATTATATAATTTGGATGTATTTGAATATGAATTAGATAATCCAATGTCACTTTATGGATCAATTCCTTTTATGATGGCTCATCGTAAAGGTGCATCCGCTGCAATTCTTTGGTTAAATTCTGCTGAAACTTGGATTGACATAACAAAGAGTAAAGAAGATAAACATGGATTATCAAGTTTTTTAAATTTCGGTAAATCTACCATCACCACAAATACACATTGGATTTCGGAATCTGGAATTATTGATATCTTTATTTTTTTGGGTCCAACTACATCTGATATACATTATCAATATGGATTACTCACTGGATTTACAACGATGCCTCAATATTTTGCAATTGCTTATCATCAATGTCGTTGGAATTATCTTAATCAAGATGATGTATTCGAAGTGGATGAAGGATTTGATAAATATGATATTCCATATGATGTTATTTGGTTAGATATTGAACATACCGACAATAAAAAATATACAACTTGGGATAATGTAAAATTTTCTGATCCCATAAAAATGCAAAATAATATCGCATTTAAAGGACGAAAGATGGTTACTATTGTTGATCCTCATCTCAAACGTGATGATAATTTCATTTTATATAAAGAAGCTCTTGATTTAGATCTCTTCATTAAAGGTTCTGATGGTCAAGTATATGATGCATGGTGTTGGCCTGGAAGTTCTTCTTGGCCTGATTTTACAAATCCTAAGACATGTGAATGGTGGAGTAAAAAATTTACTTTGGATCAATATAAAGGATCAACGGAATCTTTATTTATATGGAATGATATGAATGAACCTTCCGTTTTTAGTGGTCCCGAAATAACATTTCCAAAAGATATTATTCAACATAATGGTTGGGAACATCGTGATCTTCATAATATTTATGGACTTTCATTTCATGCAGCAACATTTTCGGGACTTTTGAATCGAAAAAATTCATCTCATCGTCCTTTTATTCTTTCTCGTTCATTTTTTGCTGGTAGTCAAAGATATGGTGCAATTTGGACAGGTGATAACATGGCTAAATGGGATCATTTGGCTATTTCATCACCAATGTTATTAACAATTGGAATTTCTGGATTACCATTTTCTGGTGCTGACGTTGGTGGATTTTTTGGTAATCCTGAACCAGAACTTTTAGTTCGATGGTATCAAGCAGGAGCTTTTCAACCTTTCTTCCGAGCACATGCACATATTGATACCAAGCGTCGTGAACCTTGGTTATCGGGTAGTCCTTATACGGAATATATTCGTGATGCTATACGTGAAAGATATGCATTACTTCCTTTATGGTATACACTTTTTTATGAAACGAGTATTACAGGGAAACCTATAATTCGTCCAATGTTCGAAGTTTATCCTGATGAAGAAAAAGGTTTTGCCATTGAAGATCAATATTTTGTGGGAGATTCCTTACTTGTTAAACCAGTTGTAAATCAAGGTCAAACATCTATTGAAGTTTATTTTTCAGGAGATGAAATATATTATGATTATTATAATTTCCAAAGAATTCAAGGATCAAATAAAGTAGTTAAAGTGGATGCACCTTTAAATAAGATACCTGTTTTCATACACGGAGGATCAATTATTCCAAGAAGGCAAAGAATTCGTCGTTCATCTTCTGGCATGCGTTTAGATCCATTCACGCTTTTGATTGCAATAAATAACAAGGTAAGTTAAAAACACGTTCACTATTAAGCTTAATATACTTGTACTGAATGAATTAATAATAACAATAATAATAATAATAATAATAATAATAATAATAATAATAATAATAAAAACGATAATAATTACTGATATATGTATATATCTTTATTTATTTATTTATTTAAACATTACAACATTTAGGGAGAAGCGAATGGTACATTATATTTGGATGATGGAGAAACGTACGAATTTAAAAAGGGAAATTATGTTTACCGTCAATTTATCTTTACATCAGGAAAACTAACCTCAAAGTCATTATCGAGTAATAATAATAATGATAATTTGTATGCTCAAACGATTAGTTCCGTATTAAGAGTGGAAAGAATTATTTTTATAGGACTTGATAAGAAACCTAGTAAAATATTTGCTTATAATAATTCGAATCCTTCTATAAAACGAGAATTAGAATTTAAATTTGGTGGAATTGGAACTACAATTAATACTTTTACTACTCTATCATCAAAAGATGTTCTTGTTATTAAAGATCCAAAATTATTCATTACTGAAGATTGGACAGTTCAATTTTAATTTTTAATTAATTAATTAAAATTAAAGTGGTAAATGATTTACATTTTATTTTATATATTTTATATTTTTTTTTATCATAATAGAAATCAGAAATAAAATTTTTTTTTTGGATTTATTTATTTAATTTTACTTGACAATAAAATTATATATATTAAAACTTTAAATTATTTAATAATCGATTACTTTTTTATTATCTCTCTCATTCTATATTATAAATGAATAATAAGTAAAATAAAAAAATTTTTTTTTTCTTTTTTTAATACCATTATATATTTCCATATTTGTTAACATTCTATATTGAATTTATATTGAATTGGAAAAAAAAGTATTGAAAGAAATAATATTTTACTGTTATTTGTATGTGATCATTTTATAAAATTGATAATTAATAGTCCTTCGATAAAAAAAAAGAAAAGAAAAAGAAACGTCCGTTTGCCCCTTTTTTCGCATATAAAAATGCTTTATATATATATATGTGTAAAAAAATATGTTTGATTTGTTTTGCAATCTCTTCTTGGCGTCTTTTCCTACTATATCAATAATAGTGATTGTGAGATATATTTCTCGCTAATTATATACTGCTAAAAAAGAAAGAAAGAAAGAAAGAGAGATAATAACTGAAGAATAATAATGAAGGGTAAATATTGCTGTTTTATATTACAAACGAAGAGCTATATGTGATTGATTAAATGTTATTTGATGAGAAAATGTATGACAGAAGCAAAGTCTAATAAAATATGAAAAGAAAAAGAAAAAATGAATAAAGAATGAAATAAGAATACATATCTTGAGTATATAATTTTTTTTTTGTTATCTATCTAAATTAAACTAAAAACTAAAAACTAAAAAACTATGATATTTTGTAAGAAATTTATTCGGCTTCTTCCTCGGCAACATATTCTTCCTCACCCTCAACACCTTCATCATATTCAACATCCTCTTCAGCTAATAATTAGTAAATAAATAAATAATTAATTAATAAATATAATATAATAAATGGTTGATTTTTATAATGGAAATATACTTACTGGCTGCTTCTTGATATTGTTGATATTCAGAAACTAAATCATTCATATTGGATTCGGCTTCAGTGAATTCCATTTCATCCATACCTTCACCAGTATACCAATGTAAGAAAGCCTTTCGTCTAAACATAGCGGTGAATTGTGTGTTTATACGTTTGAAAAGTTCTTGAATTGCTGTACTATTACCAACAAAGGTACCAGACATTGTAAGCCCAATTGGAGGAATATCACACACAGCTGTCTTTACACTTGATGGAATCCATTCAACAAAGTATGCACTCATTTTAGTTTGAATCATATGCATTTGTTGTTCAACTTCTTTGGTTGAAAGTCTACCACGGAAAATTGTGGCAACTGTCAAATAACGTCCATGACGTGGATCAGATGCTGCCATCATATTACGAGAGTCAAACATTTGTGCTGTCAATTCTGGTACTGTGAGAGCACGGAAACCTTGAGAACTACGTGATGTCAATGGTGCAAATCCAACCATGAAGAAATGCAAACGTGGGAAAGGAACTATAATTATAAAATAACAAACAGAATGAAAAACAGAATGACAAATAAAAATAACAAATAGAATAGCGTTTATAAATATTAGGAAAAAAAAAAAACTCATAAATGAATAATTAATTATTAATAATTAAATTAAAAATTTATCACTTACCCATATTAACTGCAAGTTTTCTAAGGTCACTATTTAATTGACCAGGGAATCTTAAACAAGTCGTGACACCACTAATAACAGCTGATACGAGATGATTAAGATCACCATAACTTGGGTTGGTTAATTTTAATGTACGGAAACAAATATCGTATAAGGCTTCATTATCAATACAGAAAGTTTCATCACTGTTTTCTACTAATTGATGAACTGAGAGTACGGCATTATATGGTTCAACCACTGTATCAGACACTTTTGGTGAAGGAACTACTGAAAATGTACACAGCATACGATCCGGATATTCTTCACGGATCTTAGATAATAATAAGGATCCGAGACCAGAACCGGTACCACCACCAAGGGAATGAGTTACTTGAAATCCTTGAAGACAATCAGTGGACTCTGCTTCTTTATGAAGAACATCCAAGATAGTATCAACTAATTCAGCACCTTCGGTATAATAACCTTTGGCCCAATTGTTACCAGCACCGGACTGACCGAATACAAAGTTATCTGGTCTGAAAAGGGCACCATACGGACTAGATCGGATAGAATCCATAGTTACGGGCTCAAGATCTATTAGTATAGCCCTTTAGGTGGGAAAATATTACCAAAAAAAAAAAAATAAAAAAAAGGGTTGGATCAAGGTTAGATCAATTAAATATAATATTGTATATAATATGTACAAATTAAGAGTTAAAAAATAGATAACAATATATCCATTTATATATTTTTGTAATATTTTATATCAATTTTTATCAACTTGATTTTAACCAAAATCATCAAAAGAAAGTTTAGAAACTAACCTTGGCACATATTTTCCACCCATAGCTTCATTATAATATACGTCGATTCGTTCTAACTGTAAATCACTGTCTCCATGATAAGCACCTGAGGGGTCAAGACCGTGTTCAGCAGAGATAGCTTCCCAGAATTTTTGACCAATCTAAGGTTAACAGATGAAACAGATGACACGAGAAAAAATAACGAAGTCAACGTTAATCACTTTTAGTTGCAGACGTAACAAAAAAGTAAGACGCGTTATTTTTTTTTGTGATTCGAAAGTTGAATCTCGCAAATTATTTATTGACAAATACCTGGTTACCACATTGACCTAAAAGAAATAATCAAACGATAAGACAATAATAAAAAACAAAAATGAGATATATAAATATAATAAATCGTTAAAAAAACAAACAAACAAAAATAACGTAAATAACGCATACCAGTTTGCAAGTGAATAATTTCTCTCATTTTGGTATGATTTTGTTATTGTTAGAAGTAAGTTTTTATTGATTTTTTTTTTTTTCTTTTGAAGGAAAAAAGAAAAAAGAAATTGAAATTATTTAATTATTTTGAAGAGAAAAAAACACGAGTAGAAAATGTAATGAAAAAAGGAAATATTTTTATTTGCAAAATAAATAGGGAGAGACGGCTAAAAAAAATTCAACGCAGGATATAAAAGGATAAACAGGTGAAGGAAAAATCTAAATAAAATTTCTACGCCAAGGGTCAAAAAAAAAAAAACATGTTACGTCTATAAAAGGACCAATTAAAAAAGAGGGAACCGAATTTTTTAATGTGAGGGTACATCAATTGCAGTCAAGACGAATAATAATTACCTTCCCAACGGTGCATGATGAAGAAATTATCTCTATGAACGTTAATCCATTTAATCAAAGAACAAATAAAAATTAGATTCTTCATACGCCGTGTATCGTTAAATTACATACTATTATTCCTCTAAAGGAATTAATTTTTTTATAAATTATCAGAATGCACCTCTTTTTTATTAATAAAAAGATTGTGCGTTCTTTTGTTGACAACAGATGACGCATACAGGTGACCGTACGATGATTAATAGAAGATATTTAAAATTTAGAACCATTAAGAAAATGACATGTAATAAAAACTTTGATCGGGTATTTTTTTTTTAAATTTTATTATGTGTATTATTGTACATTATGTAGATCATATATTATTGGTATTGTCAAAATTAAATTTTAAAACTGTTTATCAATATTATACTAAATAATACAATAATACCAATACCAATTAATATTATCATTGGTATTATTGGTATTATACTAATAATGAATTTCTTTTTTTTTTCTAATCCATAATAGTTTAGTTATCAAAAAAAAGCATTTTTCACCAGTTAGTTTATTTATTTGTTCAACATAAAATATAATTATTATATAAAACTACAAAAGGTTAAAAAAAAAAAACTGCAATTAAGTGAAATATATCTTATTTAGCCTAAAAATCAAATCAAATCAAATCAAATATAATAATACTTTGAATTATATACACTTTTGACAAGAAGTTATTTTTTTAAAATTTATTAGGTGACAAGTGTAAGAGGACCCCCAAAATAAATATTTATACTTGGGGTTTGCTAAAAAAAAAAAAATTAGGGATCTAATTTTATTAATTTTATTTAAATATACATTAGTCATATATTAAATTGCTTAGTAATTATCAATTTTTGGAGGGAATTTTTATACTGGATAATAAATTATAAGATTTCTTTTTAAATCTTTATATTCTAGTCTACATAAAAAAATATCACAAGATAATTATAAAAAAAATATATATTTTATGCTTGAATTAAAATATCTCGGTCAACATCGATCCAATTGATATGAAACAATCACCATTCGATTCCTTATGAGATGAATCTAATAAGTTACAAATCGTTCAAAACCCCAATCATTAGTTATGAATGTATCTTTAATTTTTAAGTTTCAAAAATTAAAATTATATTATAAACTATTATAAATATATTAAAACTTATACGTTATGTCAATCAATTAATTTCACTATTCCATTAATATCAATATTTATTAAATAAACTTTTTTATTATTGCTTTTTGTATAACCTTTAAATATTTTTAATTATATTGGCTATTAATTTCATTATTATATTGTATAAAATAATTATATTATATAATTATTAATTCAATTATTGTTTCAATATTTTGAATGTGATAAAAACCTTTTGGGATGTCATTATTAATTGGATTTGACATTTTAACTGCTTAAATGTCATAATATTTTTAAAATTTAATTTGGAAAGTATTACCAATATAAAAAGAATTATCAATATAAAGGAATTATAAATATTTTTTGATAATTTGAAAACCTATCATATATAATTGAAAATATATAATATATGAATAATAAAAATACATTGTTTAATTCTAATAATTATAATCTGTAATTATTATAATACAAATTCCTCTCCTAAA
The DNA here is from genome assembly GCA_910592015.1 of Diversispora eburnea. Taxonomy (NCBI): domain Eukaryota; kingdom Fungi; phylum Glomeromycota; class Glomeromycetes; order Diversisporales; family Diversisporaceae; genus Diversispora; species Diversispora eburnea. Next base: position 26,551 of record CAJVPK010000232.1, on the reverse strand, counting down.
GAAAATAAAACTTATATAAAAAAAAGAACATTACTGCTATATTCAATTTGGAACACATTTATAATAATATTTCATTTAAAAAGTAAACATTAAATATCAATAACAAAAATAAATTCTTTTTATTTAAGAAAATTCTGTTGCTTTTCCAGTCTATATAATATATATAAAATATATATATAAAAAATAATAAATAAATAATAATAATAAATTATAATAGTAAATTATAATAAATAATAAAATTAAAAAGAAATAGTAAATAAAATTATAATATTAATATTATAAAATTTTTTAAAACTTACCACAAGTAATCCAATAATCAAACCAAATAATCCAAGTACACTTCCAAAAATTTCAATTACCAAAATTTTAACAAATAATGTTTGATCTTGTGCATCAGCCAAAGCAGCTGTACTTCCAGAAATCCCCACAGCTATCCCACAAAACAGATTACAAAATCCTACTGTTGCTCCTCCCCAGAAAAGTGAATAACCTTTTTTTTAAAAAAAAAAATTCGAGATGAATAAAATAAAAATAAAAATAATAATAAAATAATCTTAATAATTAAAATATAATGATAATAATTAAAATAATAATAATAATTAAAATAATAATAATCAAAATAATAATTAAAAAAAAATATTATTATTAAATATTTAATATAATTTTTACCCGTAAAATAATTTGATGGTGTATACAAAGTTTCTCCTGATACACTTTGTAATTTTGCAGAAAATACAATAGCCATGATGACTCCATAAATAGCAACTACTTCACAAAAAATAATGCTTTTTTTATTATTATTATTATTATTAAAATGGAATAAAATGTTAGGAAATTATATAATAATAAGAAATTATGAATGATACATAGTTGTGAAGAAAAACTCTATTTTACTGTACACCTTATAAGATTCTTGGTTCTAATTCTCGGGGCTTTGACAGCTCCACCCAAAATACTTGATCCTGTAATGAAAATACCCCTTTATAAAGAGTTAAATAAAAAAAATTTAATTAAATTTATATAAATCAAGGAATGTTTAAGGGGTGCGTAATCATAATTTTCTAAACTTACCATCCTGCTCCCACAATACTTAGTCCTATACATAATGCTATTCCAAGTACCGCCCAAGAGTAAGGATTAGTAGTCTTCAATAGTAAAAGAAGATCAATTCTTCCTGTAATGATAAGCAGAAACACTACAATAATGGAGAGGGTAATTAAATAAGAAATTAGATATCTCAGCGAGTATCCCATTCTCTTTTCTTTTTTTTTTTCGTTAAAGGTTAAATCTTCGATAGATAATGTTATAAACTTTGGTAAATGCGATTATCTGATCTTAAATCATCATTTAATTACTTTAAATGGTTAATTTTATGTAATCTATCCATATAAAGTTAAATCCAATTTTTCGAGTTAGGATGATCACTGATTTACTGATTTACCAAAAGAACGCGTTTTTTTTTCCAATTTTTTTTTTTTAATTCTCTTTTTGTAAATTCTTATTGTTATTACAAAATGTTGACCCGATCTTCGGCAGCAAAGAAATCTAATAATGAAACGGAAGGCAAAAATTTATTTGCGCCAATATCTCCAGTTCAAACGTGTCCGGAACTTGAAATTGTAAAACCGGTTAGAAAACGGTCTCGACGCACCAACGATTCTAAAACATTTGAAAGTACACTTTCATCAACGAGCACCAAAGTAACAACTTCAAGTGTCAATACTACCAGTAACATTAATGATGCTACAAATGACGCTAATGTTAATAATGATGTAAATATCAATAATGATATTAATGATATTAATGATATTAAAGATGTAATTACTACTATTAATGATGTAAATAATAAGAATAATAAGAATAATAAGAATAATAATAATAATAATAATATAAATATCACTAATGTTACAATTACTATAACTTTGGAAACACAAAATTTTTTTGTATTAAAGATCTTATCAATGTCCAGTACATCTGATTTAAGTTTTCGTAATTTTCGTCTACGTCGAATTGTGAAAGAAAATCATGGTCACGATATAAATCAGTTAGCATTCTTTTTCAACTTGAATAATTATGAAGCTCCAGTAGGAGCACAATATAAAAAAAAATTTAATAAACTTGGTCACGTCGAAAGGAATCAACGAGACACAAGTAATATTTTAGCGAGTGTTGGTGATTTTCAGGTATATACAAAATTTTATTATTCTTATTATTCATTCTACTTTATTTTATTTTATTTTATTTTATTTATTTTATTTTGATTATTATTATTATTATTATTATTATTATTATTATTATACGAATAGGCGAATATTTATGATAATGAACATTGTGGAGATCATTTAGACATAATGTCTAATTTTGCAGTAGGTGAAAACGTAGATTTGGCTTCAAGTGTATGTTTCTATTTTTTTTTTTTATTTCTATCATTATTACTGTTTTCCTTTAAATAAAAATTACAAATCGAACGAAATCGATGCGTTTTTCTTTTTAGGAATTATTAACTTGTTGTTGGATACATCGTGATGATGATGCATTATTGGCAGTGGCTGGAAATTCTTGTATCATATATATTATTAGTCTTACACTCTCTATTACTTTACGAACAATAAAAGGACACACAGGTAGATTTGTTATATAATCTTTTTTTTTTTTTTTTTCTTTCGAAATTTATATGAATAACAACCACAATAATAATAATTCATAGATTCATTTTTTTCTAGATATCATTACTGATATTCAAAAGAATCCAATAGATGATATTCATTTATTATCTGCATCGAAGGATTCCACTGTTAGATTATGGAATGTTGAGAATGGCACATGTTTATATGTGTTTGAAACTAAAGTTTCCGTAATGGTAAAATTAAATAATTTGATATTATTTAAAAAAAAAAGTGGATGGAAAAAAAATATTTTCTATGGTTTAAATATTTTTAATTATATGATTTAAAAAGTGTTGGCATCCTTCAGGACAAACGTTCTTGACAGGAAATTATAATGGAGAAATAAGGATATGGGAAACTCCAGATTTGGTAAATATTCCCACACGAACTTTAAATTTCAGTCATAAAGATTTGATAACACGATATAAAAAAATCCATACCAGTCAAATAGGTATTTTCTTATATCACTATATCTTTGTTCTCTTTCTCTTTATAAATTTTCACATTATTAAAATAATTTCAAAATATATCAGATTGTATTCGCTTTGCAAACAAGCATGTACTCTCGAAATCAGTAAATGGTAAGATTGAATATTGGAATTATCAAACTTTCGAAGGACTTAGATCTTTTACTATTAAGAATGGTATTAATAATAGGTCAAGGTTTGATGTAAGGTGAGAATTAAAAAAAAAATAATATAAATAAAAAATAAAAGAAAATAATAAAAAAAAAAAATAAATAAATATAAATAAACAAATAAATAAATAATATTATTACTTTAAATGAAAATCTTTTAAAATAGTCTTGATGAAAAATTTTTCTGTGTGGGTACTAGCAATGGTAGTATCATTATATATAATGTTATAAATGGTAAGTTGGTAACAGAACTTCGTCACAGAAGGTCAACCAAAGCTGTGAGATGTTGTGTCTTTTCTCGGGACTGCAAGTAAGTTATTTTTAAAGAATATTATAATATAATTATTTCCCAATCAATCAATAATAATTAATAATAATAATAATTAATAATATTATTATAATTGCTTAAAAAAAAAGACAAGTTATTGCAGCCGGTGAAGATGGATATATTTGGAGATATGATTATATTGATGACGCTACATTAGTAGAATGGGCAAAATGGAAACCAAGCTAAATATCACTCCTTTTCTGGATCCTCCTTGCTTGAATATATTAGGAATATTTTTTTCTCAGCTTTTATATATACTTTTTTTTTTTCTATAATTCTTTTGTGCAATTAAATTAGTTATAAATTTTTATTATTCAATTTCTTGATTTTTTTTCCTCTCGAAAATAACAAATATAGCAGCTCAAGAAGAAAGCTACATATGAAAAAGTGAAAACACACATAAATATAGATTTCAATTATCAAAATTTTTATTCTACTGTTGTACAATAATAATAATAATAATAATAATAATAATAATAATAAATATTTAGTTGAACTCTTACATTAAATTTCTTCTTCTAACTACTAGCATATTTATCTTTAATATCTTTCCATTGTTTCTATCGAAATAACAAATGCGTATAGATAAAAAATATAATTTATTTTTTTATCATTTTACTTTCAATTAAAAAAAAGAATCAAAATAAAAATAAGTAAAATATCTATAAATAGATATACTTACTCCCTTATTCAAATGATCCCAAAGGCGATCGGAGGCAGTATCAAAACCCATTTCAAAAACAAATGCAGTAGTAAAAATCCCAACTAAGAAAACTGTATTACGCTTGAAAAGAGTTTGATATAAAGTTCGAGAATATCTAAACAATGATAAAATATGAAATATAAATATAAATTAAGAAATGCAACAAATAAATGAATTATTATTATTATTACAACTTTACCTGTTGAGACTTGAATAGTTAGCTAAATGAGAAGGCATTTTTGAATAATAGAATAAATAGAATTAATGTTTATAATGTTTATATAATAATAATTTTAGGGAAAGGTTGAGGAGAAGGGTCGACGATCAATTTTTTCTCGATTTAAAACATTTTAAATATTTCGTCATTAAAAAAAAAAATCCGTATAGTGGTACAAACATCCATTTTATCTTTTTTTTTGTCTCTCGCGTCACGGCTTAAATTAGTTCTCCTTTCATTATTTCCAAAGTATAGTTCATTTCAATAATAGATCTAGTACGTCGAAAGAATGATGTCGAATGAAGCACAGAAAATTATTACGACCGCAACAGTTGTTGGTAAAAATAAACTAGTGGTAGATCGTGAGAAGGTTAATAGATTTACAAATTTACAGTTATTTAATATGGTTTAAAACTAGTCTGGTAAATTTTAAATTTTTTACTTTATTAAATATTTTATGAATGTATATATTAATTTATTATTATCATTATATGGGTTTTGATTAATTCTAAAGACTGTTCCATTCTTGTTACGAATATTTTGGAGACAAGGCCATCACCATAGGTATTTTTTTTTTTATTAAAATTTTTATTTATATATCGAGGTAAAAAAAAAAATACTTAAATTAGAATTACTTTTATTACTTTTTGATATAGACCCGATGATTATACACCTGAACATCTTCCGACCGAAAATGAAGTACAAATATATACTTGGTAATGTGTATTATTTATTATTATTTATTATTATTATTGTTATTGTTATTATTATTATTATTATTGTTTTTCATTTTAAATTATTATAGGAAGGATGCTACATTGAAAGAAATTGCCAATCTTTTTAGAGAAGTAAATGCCGAAGCCAATAAACCAAATGCACGGTTATCATTCAAATTAGTTTATCTTGATAATTTACGAGGAAAATATGTACTTAAAGATTTAGGTGCAATTCATAATTTATCTCCTTCCTCTGATCATGACACAAACCTTGATGATGCCAGATTTGTTATTGGAGACTTTTTGGATGTGGCAATTTTTCATGGTGCTCCACCTCGATCTATTGAAAGACGTAATAGTCTTTGGAGAGACAGAAATAGGGATCGTGATCGTGATAGAGGTGGTAGAAATTTTCGGGGAATTGGGAATGATAGAGAACGTGATAGAAACAGAGATCGAGATAGAGATCGGGATAGGGATCGAGAAAGAGATCGGGACAGAGATCGAGATAGGGATCGTTACAGAGATAGAAATGGTGGGTTAAGGGCTGATAGGGATAGAAGGGATGATCGAAGAGATAGGAATCTTAGGGATAGAAGGAGGTAACAGATTAAATTGGATCAATCATTTTTTTTTAATATTATTATCTGATATATATATATATATATATATATATGTGTTTCTTAATACTGGTTGATGATGATACGTAATTAAATTTCTTCAATGATATCTTTCGATGTATTTGATATAATTTCGATCAAAAAAAGAAAAAAATTACGTTGGCGTTATATTTTTTTTTTCTTTATTGGATAAATAAAAAAAAGATTAGAGATTTAAAATAAATATTTGAAATCTATTTTTATTTTGAATTTAAATTCATTCTTTTTTCGGTTTTTTCTTAATATAATCTTCAAATTTGGAACCTCTAGTTTTGGCAGTTAAATCCCATTTATCCTTTATTTATTAGAATTATTAATTATTATTAAATTCAGTAAAAAATTTAATATTTTAATTATTATAATTCTTATAATTCTTTTTATTTAAGATAAAAATACAATAATATACTAACGTCATGTTCAAGAGCTAAGAAATAAAGTCCAACGGGAATTATTACACAACAAAATAAAGTCATTCGAATATTTGGACCACTAAATCTAAAGTATTTGGTAGAGCCACCTCTTATATTAGCCCACCGTTCAATTGCGGGATCTTTAAGTAAAGCTTAAAAAATAACAAAAAATTTTATAAATTGTAAATGGAAATTTACTTTTAATATTTTATTATTATTATTATTATTATTATTATTCAGTATTTACAGTTATGGTGATCGTCTCCCGCCATTTTATTCTTTTTCTGTTTAATTCTTTTAAAAAAAAGAAAAATGGTAGTTTTTATATTACAAATCTATCATGTGATACACGTGTTTATGACTAAAAAGATCGAAGCAATTACAACATCCCTCCCGCCTTTTAATCAAAATAATAACTATCGTTGTACCAAAATTTTAAAGAAGGTTCAAAGAAAGAAAGGAGCGTCCAATTGCCAATGTTATTATGTAAATTTCATAGACACTCCAATAAAAAGAAAAGAAAAAATTACTAAACAATGAGATGTATTAATATATTTATATTATTTAAATGTTGTAAGAACAAAATAATACGCCTCAAAAAATATAATAAATCACGGACTCAAAATAAGTTTTCGTAACACATATAAATATATGCAAACTTTTCAACAGCAAAAACTTTGAAGAAATTTGAGAATATAATTTACATAAAATTGTTCGTAATCGGATTACACAATCATCACTCGTCCTGTGAATTTTTTTTTATAGTTTGGCATAAAGTCATTTTTATTCCCAACCACCAAATTTCTTCCACACTGATAATAACAACTTCAAATTTAAAGTCATTCCTATTTCCTTGATTGCATTTTATAATTAAAAAAAAAACCTCTCTTTTCGTTATTCTTCTTATCAACTATCAACTTTACAAATATGAATAATAATTCACCTTGCTTTCCGTTAACACGAAACCTTCACCAACACCAACCTACCTTCTTTCATCCATTCCGTCCACATTCCCAACAAAAGTTGGCATACAAAGAAAGACTTGCAGCTGCTGGCGTTTCTGAAAGTTTGAATAAAGGTAGATCTTACCTTTGCATTTTGTAAATTTTATAAAATTTGAAATTCCCAAATTATTTTCGAAATATATATATATATATTATTTTATTTTTATTTTTTAAACTGGCCTTATATAAATGATATTATAAATTATATAAATTATATAAACTAATATAAATTAATATAAATAGTTATTGGTAAACGAAAACCGGGCGATGAATCTGATGAATCTATGAGTGAAAGTAAAACACCACCCAGTTCTCCCCAAATTAATAACCATATACACGATATGGAGGCAATGGTAAAAAGAACAAAACTTGGTAACGAAAAGGAATTCCCATTAAGTAAATTATTAGGTAAAAATTTAACATTTTGTTTAATTTTTTTTTGCATATATGTAATATATTAAATAAATTAAAATTAAATAATAACCTAATCATTAATACATTTTAATTTTTTCTTTAATTAGGAACCCTTGACAAACCTCAGTTATTGTCACTAATAAATAATCTCATCGATTCTCATCCTAATTTACAATCCGAAATTGCTTCCCATATTCCTCGGCCAACCATTCAATCGGTTACGGCTATTTTAATAAGTATGGAGAAAAAATATCAAGAAAGCTTTCCATATACGAAATGGGGTCATTCCAAAGATGACTATAGTTTCAATAGAGTAAAACCTGGAATTGTAGAATTAAAAGTAAAATTCAATCTCAGATATCTATCTTTTTTCACCTTTTCATAATTCACCTTTTCATAATTCACTTTTTTTTTTTTTTATTCAAAGATAATACTCATAATTATTATTTTTATTATTATTTTTTCAAATTTAATCTTTAGGGAGCTATTTTGGATTATGCGGACCATTTTACATCTCCTGAAGAATTCTCAACTAATACGTTCTCTTTCTTACACTTAGCTACTGGCTTTGTACATCGATTGCCCAACTGGGAGAATAACTTGCATAACGAACTCAAACGAGATATTTATATCAAATTGGCTGAATATTGGAAAAAAGCTATTACCAATGTATCTAATAAAATTAATGAAGGAAAAATGCACGGACGTTTGGTTGTTAACGAATGGGCGAAAAAGTGAGAACCTTTTTTTTATTTTATTTTTATATTAAATTATAATATTTAAAATAATATCTAATTGATTGTTAACTGATTAATTTTTTGAAAAAAAAGCCTCGAAGAACATAATAGAGTATCTCATGGCCTGTTTCAACAAACGTTCGATGAATTTATTATTAAATTTGGTTGGATTATTCGTACGCATTCTTCATCATCGAACTTCTCCTTTACTTCTTAACTTGGTAGAACTCCTTTTTTTTACTTCTTGAGTTCTTCCTGAGTGCTTATGGATCTTCTTTACTTTCTGAGTTGGTGAATGTGGATTCCAATAATAGCAATTCTCCAAATCTCCACTACGATTTATATCATAACGTACTATTATTACTTTGAAGAGAATATTCAATAGTTCGTTTTAAATTCAGTCTTTAAAATTTTTTTTTCTTTTAAAATAATCTCAGTGGGGTTAAATAAATAAATAATAATAATCAAACTTTTGGGTCATTGATAATAGAAAGAATAATTCAAATCTTTTCTTTTCTCATTTTTTTTCTATAATGAGGAATGAATTTATAACATTATTTTAAGTTCTTTGTTATAACTTTGTTAATATCCTATTCATTTTTTTTTCAAATATGTCATTGTTGAAATGAGTTGAAAAAAAAAACATTTTTTTCAATGTGATGAATTTATTTTGTAAGTTATATATATACATACATAAATAGTTGTGAATAAATAGCCGTGGAAATTTTTAACAAAATAAAAATCGTTTTTTTTTTTTAAAAAAAAAAATAACAAGTTATAAGTTCCATTAAATAATTAAATATTTACATAATTATATATTATCATCATCATCATTATGAATTAAGTTTTGATTGCAAAATATGTTTGTTGGATCCAAAATTCTGAAAAAAATAGATAGAATAAATGTAAATATAGAATTGTAAACATAAGTTGTTATTATAAATTAATATAATAAAATCAAAACAAATGTGTAATTATTACTCACCTTTTTACGTTTTTTAATATTTCTATAGTAGGCTAATTATTATTTCATAAATTAAATAAAGATATAAAATAAAATTTAGAAGAAAATTTAATAGAAAATTTAAAAAAATTAAATATAAAAAAAAAATTATGAAAAAAGTGAATATATTTATATTACCTCTGATAAAGATTTTAAATAACATTCTTTTTTTCTTTTACCTATACCTGAAATACCTTGAGAAATTGATCCATTTGATTTTAAGATTTCAGTTAATGCATCTTTTTCTACACATCTTAATGTTTCAAGTGGATCATCAAGATTATGACAATTAAATCCATAAATAAATGTTAAGCCTACACCTGTTTCATATCTATTTAAATAAATTTATTTTGATAAAAATTAAATTTTTGATTATTTTTTTTCAAAAATCAATAAAATTTTAACAGGAATTCATGAATTTTCTTACACTTGAGCCACTCTAACTCCAATGTATGGTCTGGTTTTAACACCCTGCTCTTTACAAATAGAAATAATTCTTTCTTTAACTTTTATAATTAATTCTTTAATATTTGACCATGGTGTTGATGTATCCAAAAAATTAGAGATGGCATAATAATCAAGAAGAAAATCTCTGAAATATGGTAATATCTAATATACATATAAAAAAAAAAAATAGATATAAAAATAATTATAAATAATTGAAATAATTGAAAAGATTTATAAATCTTATTATTATTATTATGAAATATATTCTTTTTTACCTTTGATGAGAAAAACATTGTCTCACTTAATTCACTTCCAGCCATTATTCCTTTATAATTAGTGGCAATCTTTTGAATATTCTTTTCATCCATATCTAATTTAGAGAGATCATTATTTTCAAGTATTAATGCTGCTAAACACATTTTACCAACTTTTAATCCTTTCCACCTTTTCAAATAAAATTTTTTAATTGAATCAAAGAAAATATTGGTAACATTAGGTGTCACGGTACTAAATGCTTGAATCAATTGTAAACCTAATTCATCCACTAAATGAATTCCACTATAATTTTGAATCACTTTCTTTTGAACAATTTCACGTAGAAATTCAAGTCCATTTTGAAACGAAGAAAAATATAAAGAAATGTAACGATGATGAGGGGAAGAAAATTGTAATTTGAAAGTTAATTCTGTTATAACACCTAATGAACCTTCTGAACCTAATAATAAATTTGTTATATCAGGACCAGATGAAACTGGTGGTGTGATTAAGTTACTTCTCTGTATTATACCTATATTAATATATACATTAAAAATATATCAAATATATTTTAAAATATCCATCAAATATACATTAATTATATTAATTATACATTAATTATGCATTTTTGTTAAAAATATAACAAGAAAATTATATACCTGCGGGAGTAACCATTTTAATATTAACAATATTTTCTTCAAAATTTTTATTAATATTTCCTTTATGACCATTGAAATCACCAGAACGCAAAGATGCTAATCCACCAATTGTACTAAATTCCATCTAATATAATAAAATATAATAATAATAATAAATATATTTAATATGAATTCTACTTTTGTAGCTTTTGTAGTTCAGATTAAAATATTTTAAAAAAAAAAAAAAAATTCAAATTTCAAAATACCAATTCAGTATTCCAACCTAAAGTAAATCCAAATTTTCTTAATTCATTTTCCAAATCTTTCGCAATTGCGCCAGCTTCTACCGTGATGCACATATCTTCAGTATTTAATGATAAAATTTTATTCATATTTCTCATATCCAAAGAAACGATCATTCTTTTTTTATTATTTTCCAAAGGAAATTCTAATGCATTAACTTCATTAGATCCACCACCAAATGGTATACAACCAACATCATATTTTTGAGCGGCTAAAATGATAAGTTCAACTTGATCATGATTTTCGGGCCAAATCACAGCATCAGGAATTTTGGATAAATTTTTATATCTTAATTTATAAATTTCATTAGTGCTTACTCCGTGTCCATGTGATAATCGATCTTGTTCCGCGAAAGAAATCCATATCCCTTGAGGTTTTATTGAATTATAAAATTCATGATTTACCTCAGGACTTGATATCTCAATTATGGAAGGTTGGGCTTGACATAAGGTTTTTAAATTTATTCGTAAAGTTTGTTCAAGCCAAGGTCGAAGTTCATGAAATTCTTTTGAACTAAAGTTCGAATAACGGTTTCCAGATAAAATCACGGTTCCTTGTTCGGTAAACTTAAAGAAAGTATCTTTGTATCCATAACCATTCCATTTTCTATCACGGTTCATACAAACGATTAAACTTTGACTTTGTGATAAAGTTCTCCATTCTTTTGAATTTTTATTAATTGTTTTAATTTCGAGGTGATTTCGTAAAGCATCAAGCCGTATTAACGCATTATTATCGTTTTCGGACATTTTATAAATATAATAAGAATTTATATAATTTTTATTATTTATACTTAATTATTTTTATTTTAACTTATTTTTAATTTATTTAATTTATGTTTGTGATTTATTTGATTTATTTAATTATACCTTAATAGTTTATTTACAGTACATCAAATTTTTGATATAGATTTGGGTATAAATTTTTTACCCAATTAAATTCCATTTTCGATAAATTATAAATAAATTCAATACTCAGCAATAGCCATTACAAGGTTGATAATGGAATTATTTCTTCTTTTCTTTTTTTCTTTTCTTTCTTTAAAACGTTTAGTTTACTATTTTTTAATGACTATTAACAACATTAATCATTTATCAATCACCATCCACCATCAATCAATCATCGTTCATCAATCACCATCCATCAATCACTATATCAAAAAAAAAAAAAAAAAAAAACTCGGGATCTTGCGGATTCGATCTTTTTTGCTTAATCATTTATCTACTATATTTTTAATACTCTTTTTTTTTTAATATTCTTTGGCGGATTATTTATTTTTATTTTTTTTATAATATTCTTTTCTTTAATATTCTTCAGTGGCGAATATTTTTGCGTAGTAATAATTAGAAGTTATTTCGTTTATTTCCTATTATTATAAATTGATGTGATACAGCTTGCGGTCAATATTACCTTTTAATGCTTTAAATGAATCCATAAATGACCATACAAATTCATATATGCCAAATACAAAGGAGAAGGTGGTAAGTAAGAGAAAAAGATACAAATAAATTAAATTAGATTAAAAACAAAAAAACAAAAAAAAATAAATAATATGAAAAGAATGAGAAGGATATGAAAATTTTTTAAAAAGAAGAAATATTATTTGTTATTTTGATAAATAGAAAAAAAGAAATTATTGTTTGAAGGGCAAGATATTAGGTTATTTGAAATTTACAAAAAAAGAAATGTGATTTGGAAATGGATATACGTAAATTGGGTCATAAATATACAAAAAAAAAATTAGATACAAAAATAAAATGAAAATCTAAATTCGACGTTTTTTTATATAAAAAAAAATTCACAGTTCACGTTTTAAAAAGTAACACAAGATTGTTATATTTAGTTGTTATCTTTCGCTCTGGTTCATCCAAAAAAGAAATCAAGAACCTATAAAAAAACAAAACAAAAAGATCATCTGATATTTGTTGAACCAAATTAAAAAAATAAAAGGTAACATTAAAAAATTAAGGTATCGGGTTTCTAAAAATTAAGAAAAAAAAAAGAGAAGGAAAAAATTGTCTAAGAAAGAAACAATAAAAATGAAACAGATTTATTACTGTTTAATATTTTCATATAAAGAGACATTAATTAAATAATAATAATAATAATAATAATAACATCTGTAACATATAACAAATAATTATTACATATTACTAAATTTGTTGCATGTCTTTACAGGTAAAAGAACAAAGATTAATAGAGAAACTTTTTTCCAGAAATTTTTAGAAATTTTTAGAAAACACACTGAAATTCTGAGATTTTTCTTATAATTCTTATATTTCTATTATTTATAAAAAATATAAAAAGATATAAAACTATAGTAAACTATAATACACACAATAAAGAGGATAATTAAAGTTAATCTTTTTGGTCACAAAAAAAGTACTTCATTTAGTACAAAAAAAAAATAAAATAAACAATTTAAAAAATTGTTCTGTACTGCGCATAGCACAAGGCTGCGTTTTATGAAAACCGCAGTTAACAAACCTCCCTTATTAGTCTGAACGTTATATATACGATGCGTTTGCGTTTGTTTCTGCAATCATAATCAAACAAATGAATAATAGGTTATTATAATAATAATACTAATATACTAATAATAATAATAATAATAATATAATAGTTAGTGTACTAGTCTTCTTATTAAAATAACTGCGCCGATTATTATTCTTTGATTCTGCGGCTTATTTTACTCCACTTTCTTCCTTAATCTATTCACATTTTTCTTAACTTCTTTCTTAAAACTATAATTATCTAACTTTTTATTGCTGCGTGTCTTAATTTAGTTTAATTTTTTTTTTTTTACTTTTGACTTTTATTTTGAATTAAAGAAATGTTATATATTATATGTTATTAAACCTACCTTGATAAATTCTTGATGATCTTTAGACAAGGTGATTACTACAACCACTATGAACATACAACAAACAGAGACAACATTTCCCAACGAGAAGTATGGCAATATCACTAGCTCCGCTTCTTCTTCTTTACAACTAGTCCTACCTTCCATTTCTTCTTCTCCTCAACTACTCCCACCTTCAAAACATCATTTGGAAGATGTGAATACCAAAGCCAAACGTATAAAATTAGATGCAAATAGTAAATATTCGGTTTTAGACCATCATTCTAGTTTGGAGAATTTTTACTTTGAGAATTCATACATGAATCTAGACACTCCTATTACTTCTAATACTCAAAAAGATAACAAATCTTCTCAAGATTATTATCATGAAGTTAACTGGTCAAATAGTAATATAGGAAATCTTGGATCTTCTCATCGTCCTCATAATTCTCATCCTCAGAATGCTGCTATTATGATGGCTTATATTCGGAACAATTCGGATTTAGGGTTCAAACAACAACAACAGCAATATGACAGAGAACTTCAAATTGACAAAGAAGAATTGCGACAAACGTCACAAACTAAACTTGATCCATATATGATTAATCGTAATATTAATAATAATAATAATAATAATAATAATAATATTGCTACAAGCTCTTTGAATGACACAACTTCGGGAATTAATAATAATGATAGCAGTGATAATAATGATAATAATAATAATAATAATAATAATGATGATCAAGAATTAACAACTTCAAGGAATGTAGATCACCCTGATGCTCCAGAAAATGATGATCAAGAATTTTCGATTCTTAATATTATTCCAACTTTAATTAGTGAAAAACATCGTAAGGCTGCTTTTGTCGAAAATCTTGTCGGTGAGTGATAGTCCACGATTTCTCTCTCTCTCACATCCCCGATTTTTTTTTTTTAAAAAAAAAAAAAATGATTTAAAAATAAAATAAATAAATAAAAATTTCATTAGATCATGTTTTCTTAAATTTAAACATGTTCATTTTTCATTATTTCTATTATTATTATTATTATTATTATTATAATACTATAATATTTGGAAAAAAAAATAATAATCAATAGATACTGCAGGCCTTATTATCGAGGTAATTTGGGCAAACTTTTCCGTGAGTCCTAGCGCAAAAATCATTACTCTACGTGTATTTCTTCAGGAAACTCTGAGACGTTCACGTACTTCCTATTCAACGCTCCAAACTGCGTTATTCTATCTCTTTCGAATTAAATCCATTATTACTTCATTATCATCTTCATCTTCTTCTCCATCTACTTCGCCATCTTCATTTTTTTCTTCTTCTCGACGTTCTCTTCCTCCTACCACCATTATTGATGGGTTACCACCAACTCCGACGTCGGAGCATCCACCTGATTTATCTCATCATAACACCATTAATAATCAAAATAATGATCCAGCGACTTGCGGTAGACGAATGTTTTTGGCTGCATTAATCGTTGCATCAAAATATCTTCAAGATCGTAATTATTCTAATCGAGCTTGGTCCAAAATTTCTGGTCTTCCTGTAAATGAAATTAATGCCAACGAAATTTGTTTTCTTAAATTAATTGATTATGATTTATTTATATCCGAAGATATTTTTAAACGTTGGAGTAGTTTATTATTGACTCACATTCAAGCTATTTCAGGAACGGAAATTTCTAGTCCAGACGCATTTAGGAGATTAGAAAATCAAAGAGAAGTTTCACGATTTCGGGAAATTTTAAAATCTATTGATCCTCTGACTATGGATTGTAAAAAACCTATCAACAATATGACTAATTTATCTCCTGATTTATCTACTACTACTTTACCTAATTTGTTCCCCACTATTACTCGTAGTAATAATATTTATCCCAACACTCCTGCAGCGAGTGCTCCGGGATCTCCAAGTATTATTAAAATATTTAGGTCAGATCAATCTCAATCTGTTCCTTTACCTCATCCTTATGTCGCCACCGCCACCACCACCTCTACCTTAAGTTTTTCACCTCCAAAACCTCCAAAAGCTTTAAATAATATGTCAAATAATAATAATAATAATAATGATGATGATAAATTCAAATTCGACAACAATAATAACAATAACAATGTCTGTAAAATAGATAAAGAATCAGAAATTCGAGAATTTAATTGTGATAACAGAAATAAGTTAATTTTAGGTTGGCAATCAGAAAATAACGATCAAAGAAGAAAATTTTACGTTTTAGCAAATAAAGTAAATGAAGAGAAAACATTTCAATGGTACTCTGAAAGGAGAAATACTATTAAAGATTTTAATGTACATCATTGTCATTACCAAAATGGAACAACAAAAGATGAAAAGAAAGCATTTCAATGGTACTCGAAATCAGCTAATTCAGATGAAAATATGGGACAAAATAATCTTGGAAATTGTTATTTAAACGGAATTGAAACCATAAAAGATGAAGGGAAATCATTTCAACACAATTTAGTATTAAATGAACAATCGAAATATGATGATAATAAAGTATTTGCAAATTCATTATTATCCAATAATAATGGTTTTAAGAAAAATGAATATAATAGTGATAATGACAACAATATGTCAACCTGTTACGCTTGTAGAATTGTACACTCAAGATGTCATTTCGAAAATGGGTCAAACATTTGTGTTCGGTGTCAAAACAGACAACAAGTATGCGTTCCTGAATTGAAATTTAATACACAGGCAAAAGTTAATAATATTGATAATAATAATAATAATGATGATGATGATAATAATATTGATCTTGAAAGATTTTCTTCAGGATTAGATGATAATGATAGGAATAACGGTTTTATTCACAGTTATTATCATAATAATCATCACCATCATTCGTCGACCTTATCACAAAAGAATAATTGTAGTGAGATTTCATTTGAAAATCAAAGTACTCATCATCATCATAATAGTGGAAGAATTCTTGTGCGTTCTTCAGCATAATCTATCAATCAACTGGAAATTGTTTAAACGAAGTCAAATTGGGAACTTGATCATTATATTAGGTTCAGATGGTCTCTTCGATAACGTTTTCGAGGATGATTTATTAAATGAATTTTATAAATTAATTTGCCTTAAAAAAGAAACCCTTAATGACTTCTCACAAAGATGATATTTATTCGATATCGAAATCAATATTATTTTCAGAGATTATACGTTCATTCATCTCAGTAAAAAATATAAAAATATAAAAAAAAAAAAAAATTGGCTAACCAACATATCTTGGATCACGCAGACCGACAACTATTTTTCATTTTGATGTTGAATATTAAATATTACAGATTATGCAATTCTTGGTTTATTTGGCAAGCAAATTGTTACCTTATTATAGTTCATCGTGATTTTATCCTGGAAATATTCGGAAATATTTTGGATTATTATTCTTTTTTTTTATTAGTTCTATCACCTTTTTTTGCTAATGAAGATATATGAATGATATAATTAGACGAAACGGAATTTTCACTCGTATTATTTATGAGTCGACAGCTTCGTTTCATCTAATTATATTTTTTGCATATTTTATACTTTATTTGATGCTTTAAGTAACGATGCAAACCTTTTATTTAATATTTTTCTTACATTTTTAATCTCTTTTTTTTTACATTCTTTAAACTTTTTTTTTTTTTAAGTCGGTTCGGTGTATCTCAAATTATTTGGCTATTCCATCATATATATGCACACGATAATAGGTACACGATATACAAGTAATTGTGTACAATATTTACAATTATCTAAAATATTTTTTGATATTTCAAGTACTGTATGGAGTTGGACAAGTTTATAACCTTCATCCTGGGAATATTTTATCATTTTACGATATAGGTATACGATATATGTGCAAAGAAGATAATTGTTTGCTTTCTTTCTTTCTCTCTTTCGTTCGTTCGTTCGTTCGTTCGTTCTTTTCTTCTATTATTCTTTATTTTTTTTTGTTAAATTATATATTTAAATAATTTATATATATATCAAATAACATGCAACATATAATAAATTTATTTTTTAATTTTAACTTTTTAATGTTTTCTTTTTTAATTTTAATTTTTTTTTAATTTATAATTAGTTAATATCTTATTGTAAAAATGATGAAAAATTGAATGAAATGAATTGAAATGATGATGATATGTTTTTTGTTCAGGTAATAATGAATTCACAAGATCATTCATTATGATCACTTCTAATTTTCATTAATAATCTCTTTAGAAATCTGGTTTTCCAACTATTATCCACATCATACACTATTGTCAAATCCTGAGCTTTCAAGTATGCATTTTTGTTTTTTTTTTTTAAAAAAAAAAGAAATGTTAATATAAAAATATAATAATACTGTAAATATAAATATAATAATACTGTAAATATAAATATAATAATATTGTAAATATAAATATAATAATATTGTAAATAGTTATTATGATAATATTGTAAATAGTAATTATAATAATATTGTAAATAATAATATTGTAAATAGTAATTATAATAATAATCATAATATGGTATGATAGTAATAATAATATTGTAAATATTTTATTTTGAATTATATATTAATAAAATAAATATTATAAGACAGTATTTATTAGTTAACCAATTTTTTGTTATCTTTATTGTAATGTTCAAGGAAAAAAAATTGTTATACTAATAATTCTTGCTTTTAAATGATATAATCATTACAATTATCAATAAAGACAATAAATATTAACAGCTATTAATAAAGATTAATAATTATCAATAAAGATTAATAACTTTTTATAATGATTAATAATTATTCACATTATTTAAAACCATAATCTTTAAATTCAATTCAGTTGCATTTCATTTTCATCTAATTCAGTTGTATTTAAAGAAGGCAACCAGAATACCTAAAAATAAAAGGTAAAATAAAATAAATAAAAATAATTAAATAATAAAAAAAAAAGGATGTGTATATTGGTCTTTTTTATTCAATTCTAAATATCAAATTATTTGTCAAATATCAAATTATTTGTCAAAGATTAAATATCAAGACCAACCCAAAAAATTGCCAATTAATGCAATTTATTGTTTTTAATATTCGATCAATTCAAAACCATAATTTTGTTTTTTAAAATATTAAAGAGAAAATTACGGGGAACTTTGATCGTTCATTCACACAAAAAAAAAAAATAATAACATAATAATTAATTATTGAAATCTTACCAAATCAGTACAAGCGCTAACTAAAAGTAATTTATTAGGATTAAATTTAATTGCTTGAGTTGGTAACGTATGATGATTCAATATATGAAAAGGTTTCATTGTCATTGGTTCTTCTGTTGTTAATGATGTTGCTGTTATTGTTGTTGTTGTTGATTCATTATTATTATTATTATTATTATTATTATTACTATTATTATTATTATTTAAATTTGAAGTATCCCAAAAATATATTTTTCCGTCTTTGGATCCTTTTTTATTAGTTATTTTATGTTAATTAATTATTTTGTGTTATGTAAATGCTCACGATAATATAATGAAATTAATAAAAAAGAAATGAATAAATAAAAAAAAAATAAAATACCAGAAATTACATAACGACCATCAGGTGTGAAACAAGTCTCTTCCCCACCCAAAAATGATGATGCATTGTCAAGACCCATATGTCCAATTAATCTTTGCTTTAAATTACCATCAAATGCATCCATTATATAATGCACATCACCCGAAGTATTTATTAATATTTTTTGTCCATCATTACTAAATTTTAATCCTGTCCAATTCAAAATAGTATTACTATTATTATTATTATTATTATTACTATTTACATTCACGTCCGTATTCACGTTCGTATTCAAGTTCGTATTAATGTCTATATTCATATTATGATTTTCTTCTTCTTCAATTTTGAAAGTTGAGAAAGGTGTCTAAAAAAAAGATAAATTTAAATATAAATTTTTTTAAATATAATTTGAATTTAATTTTTTTATTACTAAAGAATAATAATAATTACCTTATTAAATTAAATTATAATTACCTCATTAAATTTACGAACATCATGTAATTGGATAGTTTTATCAGAATGTTGAAGGGCAATTGCAAATACTAATCCAGATGGATCATATCCCACACAAGGTCTACCTGAGGGTATATCTATAAATCCCTATTTGATATATATTTTATATTTATTATTCCAAACTAACAGAGAATTAGGATTAAAACTATGAAAATTATAATAAAATAATAATAATTATAGAATAATTATAAAAATAATTATAAAATATATATAATACTTTACAATTTCATTGGGTTGCCTTAAATCCCATAATCTTACACCTTCATTAATACTTCCTGTTAAGAATTGATCATTAATAGGTGACATTTCCAATGCAACTACTCTAATAATAATTAAATATAATTTAACCAATTGTTATAAACAACAATCAAATATAACAATTAATCTTACGGTGGGATTATAAATAAATATATAAAAAAAAACTTGCCTACTTTTATGTCCAACAAAATATCTTATAAATTGGTTATCACGTAATGATAAATATCTTAATGTGTCTATTAATATTTTTATTAAAATTAAAAATTAAAATTAATTAAATCAAAAATTAAATTAATTCTTCTTCTAAAAAATAAAAATAACTTACCATTTTCTTTAGTGGATGCGTAAACTATTTCAGTATTTGAATGAGTAAATCTGGTAAGATGTACACCATATTTTTTACTAACGGAGAATTTTCCGTGACTTTTTTCATTATTATGTTTATTATTATTATTATGTTTATTGAAAAATTAATTTATTATTGTTATTAATAAACCGAGATTCATATAAAAAAGAATAAAAGAATAAAAGTTTTTTTAGCGCGTCTTACTTTCCCGTTCGACAATTATATAGATTTATGGTTTCGTCAGCTGAAGCAGTCACACAGTATTCACCAGTACCATCAAAATCCAAAGCAGTGATAGGTTGCGAGTTATCATAAAATTCTCTAGCAATTTTTAGATTAAATAAGTGTACACCAGAAATCTATATTATATTTTATTATTATTATTATTATTATTATTTGTTTGGAAGAAGGAAAATAATTAATTATTTGATCTCATAATAATATATAATAAAAATTAATAATAATTAATAATTAATTAATAATAACTATATACAGTAATGATAATAATAAGCAAACCTCTTGAATTTGATGATTCATTGAGTGTCAATAAAATGTTCTTTTTTTTTTACTGTAATTAATTAATCAATTAAAAAATCCAGATGTTCGTTCAAGATCTCTAATGGTCGATTGACACGTGATTTAAATGATACATTAAAGAGATATACATATTTATTTGTTTGCACCACCAATAACCTGGAATGGAACAGAAAAAAAATAAATATTAAAAAAAGGAAAAACAAAATGAGAGATCGACGCCATTGTGTTAGTTGTTTCGAAAAAAACTTTGAATAAATTCCATTTTAGTCAATAACCTTCAATATCAATATAAATCTTAAACAATGTAATCTTCAATAATCTTTGACATATAATCTTCAACAATATAATCTCCAATATAAACTTTAATATACATTTTTATTTTTTTTTGTGTAAAATACGAAATACTAAATATATAATCTTCAATAATCTTCAATTTAAACCTATGTAAAATATGAAATACTTTTCCATGCATTTATATAATTTTTTTTTTTTTTTTGGAATGTTACATACATTTTATTACGATAAGTGAATATAATAAATAAATGCATATATAATATACGTAATATACGTAACATACATAACGTTACATATACATGAAATATATACATTTAAGGAATAACTGTTAATATTGATTAAATGTTTGATTTTTAAAATGTTTTATTTGAAATGATGATTATTAAATGTTAAGATTTTGTAAATAATTTCATCAATGTAGTTTTAAATGGCGAAACTTTTGTTTTTCCTCTTCCTATTAGATGGCCATTATTATAATTATTATAATGATCATGATTATCATTAAAATGACCATCATTATTATTATTTAAACCATTTTCTTCATCTTTAAATCTTTCATCACTTAAATTACTTTCATCACTTAAATTACTATCATCACTTAAATTACTTTCATTATTATTATTCTTCCTATTATTTCTTCGACTTATACTTAATTCTAATAATTGAAATCCTATTCCAAATGGACACGCAATGGCTATTACAGAGGATAATATTATCGCAATTTTATAATCAACTATAAATTCATAACCTGAAGGTTGTATGAATCCCCAAAAAGTTTTAAATGAAGCTAATAGGCCGGCTTTAACGAATACATCAATTCCTAAAATTAAAGCGTAACAACCTGTTGATGCCGTTGAAATGATTGCTAGATATTGATAGCTCCTTTTAATTGAAGCCAATAAACCCATTATCAATGTAAATATTCCCATAAATATCCATCGACCCACTTGATTTGTAATTAATCCATCATTCTTAATTGATAGACAGATCATTGACAACGAAAAACCACCTAATCCTCCTACCAAAATTTTACCGGTAGGCCATAAAAATACAAAAAATGTTCCTGCCGCAGTTCCGGATCCAACGCATATTATAAAATACACAAAACGAACATTTGATGACGGACTGATAACGTCTTGAAATTTGAGAATAAATAACATAAATATTATACCTAAAATGATTAAAAAAAAAAATTATTATTTTCATTGCTTTTTTTTTTGTTTTTGTTTTTGTTTTCATTATGAATATACCGTTATATTAATCATCATACATACATGTTCCGTAGAATGCTGCAAAAAATATCGATAACCATTTATATTTATTACCACGGAATAAGATAATAAGTCCCGTCGATATCAATGTTATTCCTGTAAGATAACTAGCAGCGTCTAATGGATATTCATTACCTCTACCTATAATATTAATTAATAAATAAGAGTTAATAATGAATTTAAAAATTAAAGAATCAAGAATTTAAAAAATTCTAAAAAATTATTATTAAAAATAATAAAAAGAAAAAGAAATAGATATTTTATTGCATACTTGAAATTGGAATATTAGATGTGATATCTGTATTATTTGAAATATCTGTAGGTACACTTTCACCTGTTCTCTCGGGTCCATCATATTGAGTGGTATTCGTGGGAGTGGTTGAGGTTGAGGTTGGAGTATCTGTGGCTGTGGCAATCGTTGTAATATTGGTACTTGTAA
Organism: Diversispora eburnea; assembly: GCA_910592015.1. Classification (NCBI taxonomy): domain Eukaryota; kingdom Fungi; phylum Glomeromycota; class Glomeromycetes; order Diversisporales; family Diversisporaceae; genus Diversispora; species Diversispora eburnea. The sequence goes on along the minus strand of CAJVPK010000232.1, from coordinate 3,370 downwards.
TATCAGTACTTGAGATAGCAGTACTTGTAATATCGAAAGTTTGAGCGGATACCAACGTTATTGTGAATTGTGAATAGATTAATATAATAAATATGATACATGGTATAAAATTTAGTCGTGATATTGAATTATTCTTCTTATAATTATAATTATTATTATTTTCTTTGATATTTCTATTGTTTCTGTGATTATTTTTATTATTGTTTTTATCGTTCATTTTTGACGAAATTCTACTATTTGTATATTTTTATATATATATATATATATATTTGTTAAAATGCTTATATTTTTTTTTCTAAATTTTTTTTTAAAAAACAAAAAAAAAATTCGAATAATAATATGTTAATAATGATGAGGATAATAATAATGATAATAATAATGATAATAATAATGATAATAATGATGATAATAATAATGACAATAATGATGAGTAAATAAAATATGAATAAATAAATAAGTAATAATTTCGAAGTATATAGGGAGAATGTAATATTATTATATAGAAGAAAAAAAAAGATAAAACACTAGTCTTAAAAAGAAGAAAAAAAAAAAGTGTGAAAAGTGTGTGTGTGTGTGTGTGTAGTTGTGTAAAATAGTAATTAGGCGACAGTAATTTTTCTTCTCGGTGAAACAAATATGAATTGTCCGGATCAGTTTATGTAAATTTTATATATGAAATATGAAATATGAAATATATGAAATGCATTTTTGGAAACATTTGAAATGCAATTGGTTAATATATATATGGAATCTTAGATAATTAGGTACTCTATTTTAGCTTACCATTTTTAACTATTAATTTACATATGTGTATTACGTAGGACGGGAACATCAAAATAATTTTACAATAATGGTCGATTAACTTCTAACGATAGAAATTAAACAAATAATAAACAATATAAACAATCTACAATAATAAATAAACTATATTTTTTTTAACCGGTGTTAATACTTATTAATTTTTTTAACAATTCCTTAAAATTTAATATCCAAAAATAAAAAAATAAAAAAGAATGAATGAATAACGAATGACGAGTACGAATAATAATTATAATAATAATAGCGAAAATAAAACTTGTATAATTATGTTCATTATTCTTTATTATTACCACTTGATTTATTATTACTATATTTGTTATTTATTTTATTGTTGTATTACTCCATTCGATTCGATTCTACAAATGATTATCTAAATAAGAAATATAATAATATAATATAATAGGCATTAACCATAAATAAAAATAAATAAATAAAAATAAATAAATAAAAATAAATAAATAGAATAAATAAAATAGAATAAATAAATAAATCAAGAAAATTTCCAGAATTATTAATTTTTTATAAAATTCTTTTATTGTACGAAAATCACCTGTAAAACATCGATAATAATAATTGTCTTAACCCTAATTGATAAGTTTATTTGTATTTTCAATTTGATTAGGGATATAGAATGAATTGTATAACGTAAAATATACGAAATATTAATATTTTATTTGTTATTTAAAATTGAATTTAGACTTTTTTTTATATCTAATAATTTTATATACTGAAACAAAAGATTTTATAATTTTTATGATTACGTAAATTCAAAAAATTCGTGCTATTAAAATAAACAATGACATCATCTAGTTTTGACTTGAGAAATAACTGAAAAAATAAAAATAAAATAAATTCACTATTAATAGATTCATTATTATTAGATTTATTAATTAGATGATGTAATAGCATTATAATATTAGTAGTGTAATATATCAAATTAAAAGAATATAGAATTTGTTGCATCGGGTTTATTGGTGACAGATATGGTGGTTTTCCCATGCTAAAAAATTTGAAAAATTCAGGATTCAACGACGTGACAAATTTTTAACCCTAAACCTTGCATTTAGTCATATGATAAAAAAATCTATTGTGTAATTTTAACTTTGGTTGAAAAAAGAATATTATAATCATAAATTATTATTAAGTCTATGAAATAGAAACCATTGCAAGCCCGGAGCGTAGCGCAGGACATTATACTTCCACTCGGTGAAAATTTGATCACTCACATGATTCTTGTCACGACGCGTGTCGCGTATTAATTATCATCATAACAATAAACCAATCATTAACAAACAACAAAATCGACTTGCATTTCCTAGTCATTATAATCATCCAATAGAATGGACTTCATTTTTTTACTTCCAAAAGAACTATTTCAAATAAAACGGGACTATTTAATACGCGCTGACCAAGCACGTTTCAAAGGGTTGCATGAACGAATCCACTCTATCAAAGTTAAACACCAAAAAAGGAACTGTACAGTGTGGAACCTCTAAGATAGGAACTTGAATAAGATTTAATCTAGCAATTAGATTTAATTTATATTATGGATGAATCTATAATCTATTTATGGAAAAAAAATATTTTCTCAATTTTTATGGTTTATGTAAGCATCACATGATTAAATCAGATTATTTGAAAATTACATTTATTTTTCACACTTAAAACTTTATAAAATGTTAAATTTATTAGAATCCTTTTTTCAATCAAAATTATCAAAATTACAGTGGTTTACTATTTTTAATATATTCTCAATTTTGATAGGTATAATTAAATACTGTAACTTCAACCCCAGTAAAACTTGATCAATTTAAATCAGACCAAAATTTTAACTGATAATTTTGATAACTTATCAATTTCTATGGTTTAATGTAAAAAGGTTGATCAATTTTTACTATAACTAAATTCCTATCTTAGAGGTTCCGCACTGTAGCACTTGTCGGTGCGATATAAATAAATAGACCGTTTTTCTTGCAGTTTTTTTTTTTATTGAAAAAAAAAATAATAACGCGTCATAAATAGCCCGTTTTTCTAAATGAGTCGTAAAATGCGTAGTGCTTGTCAGCGTGATTATAAGTAGACCGTTTTTCTTGTAATTCTTTTACCGTGAAAAGAGAACAATAGTAATGTGCTGGGCAACGCGCCATAAATAGCCCCGTTTTTCCAAATGAGTCGCTATTGGTATTAATGTCCACGTCGTGCGTATTAAATATTATAATATTTATTTCATCAGGAAATTTACGTGCGTTTTTTCTGTTTTTTTAACTTCGCTCTGTGCTTCGAAAATCGCGAGCGATTTTCTACTAAGGTATTTTCTAAGATAGATATATCATTTTGTAGCCAAGAACAAGGCCGTTCTATGTTTCATCCTTGTAGCATCGATATTCGCGAAGTTATTCCGGTTTAAAGAAAGAGCGTCCGTGAAAAAATCGTGCGCGGAAAATTTCGTGGTGCCTTATAAAATTTCCTGATGCTATAATGACTAAATGAAAAAAAAGTAAAATTAATATAGAAATAAAATTATTAGTATATTGCATAAATCGTATTCTTG
>CAJVPK010000231.1:0-47419 GCA_910592015.1 Diversispora eburnea | reverse complement strand
ATTTAAAAAGTATTGTAGTTATGATGATAACAGTATTGTAGTTATGAAGATAATAAAGCGGTATATGAAAAGGCTGAGGAGAATTGTTCGAATCAAAAAGTTCATTTTTAAATATTTCAATTTTAATTTACATATTTTATTTAATTCTTAAAAATTCCAAATACATCGCAAGTATGGATTACTTCATTGGAAAATATTGGATGCAAAAAACGTGTCCTAAAAAAAACACTAAAACATTCATTCGAAATAATCAAAATGTTGTAGATGAATTAATTTAATAAAATAATGTTGACATTCTAATCTTTCACGATGATATTATTTAAAATGATCAAAATTTGAAAGGAAGGTCATTTATTATTAGACAATCAATAAATGAATTAAGTAGATAGTAATACATATAATAAATAGTTGATGTTTGTTCATGCGGAAAATTTCCATTTCATTTAACGTACTTTTCATTTACCACCTCAATCAAATTGACGCACTTTCTATAGTGAGGCACTTTGTTTCAAATTTGCAACCTGCAGATCATTTAAAATCAATCTAATAATTTTTTAATTTTTTGTTTTAATATGGAAGGCTCAAGTTCAACAGCGACAATTAATGATTTTGATGATGAAACAAGAAAATCAAATTTTCAAGAGTTAAGAAATAAAATTAGGTATGCTTCTTTTTTTTTAGAATTCAGGGGGTATGAAGGATTATTTCTTTAATAATTATTTCAAAAAAAATAGGTCCGATCCGATATTTAGGGAATTTCTTGCTTCAGATAAAAAATATTTTACCGAATATTTTGGAAATTTGGATTATTGGATAACGGAATTATTAATTAATTTCAATGAATCAAAATATGATAAATATGAAAGTGAATAATTATTTTTTTCTTCTATGTAATTACTTATGGACTTATTTAATTATTATTCCTTTTTCTCACAAAACTTTTTTCTATTAGAATTTCTTAATAAATTTCTAGAAGCAATCAAAGAACCTTTGAAATTAATATCAATTTTATTGACAAAATGTGATCAAGAGATAAAAACGCATCAGATTCGATATTCAAAATTTGTTGGAAAATTATCGACTAGTGGATAGTAAGTATTAAAAAAACAATTGCTTATAGAATATTTAACGAATAATCTTTTCATTGTTTTTCATATAAATCAGTATTGTGGGAGCGATTGGATTTTTATACCTTCTTCGATATATGATTAGCCGTCGTTTTACTTCACATGAGGTAATTATTCATTTATGAATTTTTCTGATTCTATTAATTTCAGTATTTTATTATTTAAATGAACATTATTTATTTAAAATTTTTAAAATATTTGATATCTAGACGTATACTGGAGCTGGTTTGGCTATGGGACTTGTATTAAGTTATGTAGTGAAATATAAATCTAATCGTAATTTAAAATCAACTTTAGAAACTCAAGAAAGCATAAAAATTGCATTAAAAATATTGGAAGGTGAATTAAAAAATTGGGAAAGAAATGGACTTAATTATAAACAAAAAGGTGATAATAATGAAAAAGTTGAATTTTTCACTTATGTGAAAAAACAGTTGAATGAATTAAACGAAGACTTCAATACGATTGAAGAGAAAGATATTTTATAAAAATCTTTTGAGATTTTAATAGGTGTTTTATTTCTTCAAATATGCATTTTATACATATATAAAATATTTTGATTTGTAATGTTAAATATATATATTAATAATATAATAAATATTTGTTAAAAATACCAAATTTAATGTTATATATGAATTAAGACAAAAAAGTGGGGTAAATTTATATATATTTTAAGTATGTTTCAAATCTGTTATAGGTCAAAAACATAATAATTTATAATAATTTTAAAAATTTTGATTTTTTTCAGTGTATAAGAAAGTATCTTTTATTTTTTGAAAAATTAAATTAAACTTTTTACAAAACAATAGACAAATAGTATACTTAGCAGATACTAAAACTTAATCTATGATTTCTTTGTACCAATTTATATTTACCTATAGGGCAGCTGATGATTTATAGTTTTATTAAATAACTTATCCCCGGATTTTATTATAAAACGAGTGCCGATCTTAGCCGGATCATGTCTTAAATTTATTAAATTTCTAAAGTAAATAATTCTTAAACATTGAAATATAAATACACTGAAATATAAATACACGTGAATAAATACAAAATACATCATTTTGTTACAAACCCCCCCCCCCCCGATTTCATCTTGTATTAATTGTAATTGAATTGTTTGTTTGTTTGTTTGTTTAGTAATGTTAATTGTTTGCAAATAATGAATAATAATAATTTAATATTATTATTATAATCTAGTTCAAATGAATTATATATATATATTTATTTATTTATTTATAATATAATTAATCTCTATATATTTATGAATATGAATTACGGTTGGTCAACTTGTATAGTCACTTTATGAATTTCATATTTATCCTTCAGAATTTTCTTAGCTTTTAACAATACTGAAGATTGAGTAAATGGTTCTGAATGAATTTCAGGATTATGTTTTTGTAATATTAGATGTGATGTAAGTGCAGTCTATAAGAAATTGAAAATTTTTAATAAATAATTAAAATAATAACAATAATAAAAAAGAGAAAAATATTATTATTAATTATTATTTACCTTGCCAAAAGTTAAGTCCCATACTTTTCATAAGAAATAAATTTGATATTTGATTAATATAATATTTTAAATATAATCAAAAAAATTTATATTTATAGAAAGACTTACTGTGCAAATCATGGACACTTTTCACTCCTTCAATTCCATTCAAATCAGACTTAACAGCTTGTGCATCTATATGAAATGGTGTAGCTAATGAAAATAAAAAATAAAAATAAAAAAACAAAATTATATTTTATTATTTATAATTTTTTTTCATATAATAATGAAAAAAATCTTCAAACCAAACAAACCTTCCATCAATACTCTTACACTACTTTTTAATATTCCAAAAGTGGATGCCATAACAAGTGCCGAAAAGAAAAATGTACAGAAAGGATCTATCCAAACTTTACTTGAATCATAAAGGATTATTATCGATGAAATTAAAACTCCTAGAGATGACAAAAAATCTCCAAATACATGCAACAAAGCAGCTTTAACATTGACGTTATCTCCATTATGATAATGTTGACTTTTCTTATGATGATTATGTTGATTATGGTGATGATGTTGATGTTGATGATCGTGACCTAACACAATAATTAACCTTAATAAAATTTTTTCGGACAATTTTTAATAAAATTTAATAACCTTAATATATCTTAATAACTTAATAAATCTTAATAAAACCTTAATAACCTTTAATTACTTACGAAATATTAACTAAAACTCCAATACAGGCAATAGTAAACATTGTTCTTCCGTCTACATTTCTTGGGTGATATATTCGATAATAGGATTCAAGACATAAAAAACCGGTGAGAAGCCATATCAGGAAAATTGATAAAAGTGCTCCTAATATTTCAGCTCGATGATATCCGTATGAATGTGCTTTTTATAAAAAAAAAATATTAAATTAAATAAATAAAAAAATCGAAAAAAATGTAATTATGTACAATAAAGAAAATACTTACAGTTTGTAGCTGGACGACGGGCAAGATAAATGGATAAAAATGAAATCGCAAAACTAATTACATCTAACAAAAGTATATTAAAATTTTAAGAATGATGAAGTACTATTTTCATATTGTATATGAAAAGTGAATAAACTCACCACTCAGTAAATGAAAAGAATCACATAATAATGCTAAACTTCCAGAAATAAAACCACCAAAAAGCTCAATTCCAAAGAAAATCAACGATATTCCAATAGCAATAAGTAATTTTCTTGAACTATTTTTCTCTTTCTTTTTAAAATTATCGATCCCATTAGATTCTTCCCCATTTATCCAACATTTATCTTCTTCTTCCTCTTCTAAACATTCAAGAGAAAATTCATCTACTAAAGGTACTATTATAAAATCTTGTGATTTATGAGTGATTGGTGAAGAGGGATACGCTGGTGATTCTGGTGGAATGGGACGAACAGAAGTATCGTCTGATAGTTCATAACTATTTTTATTCAAAAGGCAGTCTTTGCTTTCGTCTGACATATTTTAGTATGACTTTTTTTGAAATAATGTTATAAAATTTCTCAATATTATAAAATTATGAAATTATGAAAATGAAGTATTTTTGAGCGAATAATTAAAAAATCAAACCAAATTAAGGCTACACTAAACTAATTACATGTATCACAAATAAATAAAGTAAAAATAGCTTCTTTGTTTAATTATAAATGGTTTTTTGTGTTACTAATATTATTTATAGTCAGAAACCTGAATTCTACAATAATAGGAAGATCAAACAATTTACGATTCACTTTGTTTAAACGTTAAATTAATTCAAATAATAATAGAACCAAAAAAAAAATAATCCTGAATTAATATAGAAAATAGAAAATTTATTATTTTGACATAAAATACAAAGCAGCAATGAAAAATACAAAGTAGCAGCAATACATCAAAATACAAACATTTAAATTATTTAAATTCTTCGAATGGATTGTAATACATCGATAAGATGTGTAATGTAAAAATAATTCCAATTTTTTTTTTTTTTTGAAAATCTTTATGCACGAACGGTCATTGACTGTTTAAATCTTTCTTAGATTTAAATGATAATGATAATTTTTTAGTACCTTTCAAATTCTTTTGTATTAAACTTCCTTTAGCTATCAAAAGCTTCATCAATACTTTCATCAATCACATTTGCTGGTACTTTATCATTTAGACTTTTAAGACATAATTCTAGCCATACAACTGTTCAATAGCCATACAACTGTTCAAAGAAATTTACATTCTTCTCATATACATGATCTCTGTAATTTTTTGCCTTCATAATTAAGATCTTTTCCTTCTTTTACATTTATATATAATTTAAGTTTTCATTAAGTGTTTGAGGTTTTGTCCATTCAAAATGTTTAGAACTGTATCAAAAATGACGATTTTTGTTCCATCTAATAACAGTATTATAAGCAAATCTCATCAATCCGAGCTTCAAGATCTTTTTTCTGGATATGTTTTAATTGATTCACGGTTGTTTCAATTTTTTGTTTTTTTTTTTTTTTTGATTCACGTTTTTATCATTTTTGTTTTCTTTCATTTTTTTGTTATCTTCAATATGTAGCTGCTCTTCTTCATTGTATTCAACAGATGAAGATAGTGTTGATCGCAAGGATATCTTGTGATAATTCGTGTTTAGTGGAGCTTGATTTGTTAAAGAGAAACATGAATTTTGTAGAGTGTTATGAGAAATATATATTTGATGAAGTCAAATGTGAATCTACAGAGTAAATCATCCACAACTTCTGAGACCATTCCTTTATTTGGTAATTCCAGTAAGGTCTTAAGTCTGTAATACAGTATTTGTTATTTTGCTAAAAGAATATGTTTTTTATTTAAGAATGTGAGAATGATAAAGTATTTGAAACTTACTTTCTCTTATTCTTATATTTATAAAAAAATAAAAAATGCAGGGGTGCAGTATTAGTTTCGCGATAATAATAATTGGTAATTGACAAATCATTTTATAATTGTTAAAAATTAAGGAGGTAAGTATATTATTTTTTTTTAAAAAAAAAAATGCTTTCCGTTTTCCCGTCGCGAAACCCGTGAACCCATTTCAAAGGATAAGGTAAGTGTTTTACTTAAAAAGAGAGAAAGATAAATGAGGAGAAAAGGTAAGTATATTGTTTTTTTTTTGTTGCTTTTAAAACAAATGAAAAATACACCTATCTATACATCCACATACGTCCGCGGTGTTAAAATCTTTTTTTTTTTTTAAAAAAAAAAATATTCCGCATTTTACCTTAGTTAAATCTAAAGATAATATATTTTGTTCGTTACACTTAAAATTTAAAATTCTACTAATTAATTTGAATATATGCAGTAATATTTAATGACAGCTATTACGTCATAAAACAGGAAATAGTAACTTTACTTAGTAATACTTAGTACATTTGTATTGATTATTATCGATGTATTACAATCCATCTGGTGATTTTCCCGATGAATTTTATATTATAATTTATAAAGAAATTAAATTATTCCTTGAAATGTTCATCAATTAGTAGATGTTTCACGCATTTATAAATAATGCAGATAATTATTCTTAATTCACAATTTTGAGTCAGATAAAAGAGATAAAAGGAGCTTTCGTATAATGGTAATATCCGATAATTATCTATTTACCTTTATCAATCGAAGCAACTTTAACGTTAGCCAATAAATTTAATTTTGCTATATTAGTATATAGTGAAACCAAATCCTGTACAAATATTCGGAGAATGAACGTTTCGAATTCCGTAATTTCTCTACTGGATTTCTAGAAATAAAAAAATTGTTTCTATAGAAAGAAACAAAGAATATATTATTGCATATAAAAAAAAACCCATAAATTCCACTTAAAAAAACTATAAATTCCATCTAAAAAAATTATTTGATTAAATTCCAAATGGACTCGTTAAAGTTAAAACTAAAAGGAATGAAACGTAGAAAGGACAGTTTATTCCAACGTCCCTCAAAAAACCCACGTGGGGAAATCGAAGAAAACGTAGAAAATGTTAGCACTCGTGTTGATATCATGCCAATTGATGATAATGATAATGATGAGATGGATTTTGATGAAAATCCTTCTAATCTTGAATATGCTGCTGAATATTTACAAATGGCCGCTAATGTCGCTGAAATTCCATTACATCTATTACCCTATGGAGAATTATTTACCAACTTTTTTAGATTGGGGAGTGAAATTATTACTTTAACCACTAAAGCTGAACATAATCTATCAAATTGTGAATTTTTTAAAATCAGAATTAATGCCGCAATGGCTTCTGTAAAAGAATTAAATCAACGAAATGATGATATATTCTTTACAAAAGAAAACATTGACCTCTTTAACGCATTTGTACACTGTATGAAAAAAATAAAAAAATATATTATTGGAATATCACAACTTGGTAGAATACAAAGTTATCTTCAAGGAAATATAATCGAAAAAAAATTTAAAGATCTTACTACTGAATTTGACTCATATATGCAATCTTTGCATTTTTCCTTTGTTATGATCTATTTGGATAGAAAGGAAGAGTTGCGAATAGTTAAAAATGAAGTGAAAAAAACTAGAAAGGTAAATTTAAATGCATAATATCATATATTTCTAATATATATTTATATAATTTAAAATGTAAATTTCCTTTTCAAAGTTTATTTCTCAAGTTAAAGGTGGTATCCCGGATCCATCTAATCAAAACGTCTCAACCCAAATTCATGAAGTCCTAAAAATGAATATAGATTTTCAGAAACAACATAAGGCCAAATCTTATATTGTGAATGAATCAGAAATCGAAATTGCAGATGAATCCTTGCAATTCTTAGATCAGGGGTTTTATCATACAATCCCAAATTGTAAAGAAAGAGGAAAAATTTCCAAGAGATTACATAGAGATTCTGGCGAAGAAGCGGCATTTAAGGAGTTTCCAATTGTTTCTAGTGAAACAGAGTTGGATATTAAACATCAAGTGATAATTTTACAACGATTAAAAACTTCAGATCATATAATTAAATTTTATGGTATTGTTAAAGATGAACATAAATTTTTCTTAGTAACTGAATGGATGGAGGAAGGAGATTTAATAGAATATTATGAAAAATACCCAAATATTTCGTGGAAAACGAAAATTGATTTTGCCATAGATATTTGTCGCGGACTTATTTATTTAAATGCTGTTAAGGTAAAATTTTTTTTTTTAATTGATATATAAATAATAATTAAAAAAAAATATAACTTTATTTTATAAATAGATTTACCACCATGATTTACGAGGCTCCAATATTTTAGTAAATAAAAATCATAAAGTGAAAATTGCTAACTTTGGTTTAAGCCGAACTTTTACTGAAGTCACAAGAAATATTCAAAAAGCCAATCTTGATATTGTAAGATATATGGCACCTGAAAAATTACAAAATGATAAAAAACATGATTATGATGTCAAATGTGAAATATATAGGTAATTTTTTCATTGATTTTAGTTATTTATTTTAATGAAATCAATAAAATTTAAACTTTAATATTTATTTTTAATTAGTTTTGGTGCACTCTTGTGGGAGATAGCTGAAGAAAAAAGGCCATTTAATGCTATAACAGATTTTCAAGTCATTCGTGATCTTGTACTTGAAAAATTATTCCGCGAGCCATTATCTGATGGGGTACCAGATTTCTGGAGAAATTTAGTGACTAAAGGTAATTTATAAATTTATTATTATTATTAATTAAGTAGAAAATATTAAAAATATTCTGATTATCTTTATGTTTGATAATACTTTTTATTTAGCTTTGAGTAACGATCCAAATGAACGTCCAGCATTTTCGAAAATTTTCGAAATTCTCTTCTTTGAGGGTCAAGCCCCAGATGAACCCGATACTGAAGAAAGTAGCTGTTTTTATAACGAAGAAGATGATATATTAGATATTAACACTCCAATTAATACCCCAGGATATATGAGTGTTCAGCAAGCAATTGATGAACATAAAAATGGCAATAAAAAAATAGCCTGGAAATGCTTTTGTGATCATGCTGATAAAGGAGATGTTACTGCAAAATTTTGGGTTGGATATTATCTCTTTAATTATGATAATTCCGAGATTGATGAATTTGAAAGTACTAAGGAAAAAAATCTTATAAAAGCAGCCCAACTTTTTAAAGAATCAGCTGATAATGGAAAAACCGAAGCTCAATATTGGTATGGAACTTGCCTTTGGAGTGGAAAAGGTGTAAAAATCAATTATAATGAAGCATTAAAATATCTAAAAAAAGCTGCTGATAAAGGCTATACAAATGCCATGTATAATGTTGGAAGTGCATATTACACAGGTAAAGGTGTTGACGAAGATAAAGGGTTAGGAATTCATTATTTAAGAAAAGCAGCTGGAAAAAATCATACCAAAGCAATTGAAATGTGTAGGAGCTTTAAAATACCTATATATATACAACAATAATATTACATATAATAATCATTTTAACAATTTTTTTTTTGTCAATTTTAATAAAATACAATATTTCTTTTGTTACTAATTGTTATTCTAAATACAAAATGAGTCCGAAAATTTAAAAGTATTAAAAGTAGCGAAAATTTTATAAACAGTTGTAGTGAAAGAGTAAAAATACGAAAAATACGAATGCTCTCGGTCGGGGAATTGAACCCCGGTCTCCCGCGTGACAGGCGGGGATACTAACCACTATACTAACCGAGATTTTTATTGAAAAAGCATTAATTTTAAAATATTTAAAAATAATTTCTAATAATTCCAAATATTCAATTAAAGCACGCTTCTTGTCATCTTTTGATTATTCATAATGTGCATTATATTAATAGATTTTATAAAAGAAACAAAAAAAAAATTTTTTTTCAAATATTTAATTTTAATTGATAATATTTTATTTAATATTTTTATTTATTAGCAATTTTTATTATACAATTTTACAAGACATTAAATATAAATATATAATTATTTAATAAATATTAATTATTTAATTATTTAATTATTTAATAAATATTAATTATTTAATTATTTAATTATTTAATTAATATAAATTAATAAATAATAATTATTTAATATAATTAATAAATAATAAATTATTCTATAACCAAAATTCTAAAAAGAATCTTTATCTATGATTTTATGCAACTTCCAGGTATAATTTTTCCGGAATCTTGTGTAATATAAGAACAATTATTCGCTTCCTGAATCGAATTATTATTATTAGAATTATTAATAGAATCATTAATCGAATTATTGTTAGAATTATTATTAGAATTATTAGGATGTTTAATTCGATTATGTTCCATATGAGATTTGACCAGATGTCCTACAGATAAAGCTGCACATAAACTTAATTCACCAGCTAACACTGCCGCACAAATTATTCTTGCTAATTTTTGAGCATTTTCTCCCGGTTTAGTTGGATGAGCTCCTTTAACTCCTATCATATCTAACATAGCACCTTGTGGTCCTAACATAGTACCACCTCCTATGGTTCCAACTTCTATTGATGGCATAGTACATGTAATATGTAAATCTTGACCATTATTTATTGCCTTCATTATTGTTATGCAATTTGAACTTTCTACATTTTGTGCTGGATCTTGACCTGTAGCTATAAATATTGCAGTTAATGTATTAGCTGCATGTGCATTAAATCCTCCTACAGAACCTGCCATCGCTGATCCAATTAAATTTTTTGATATATTTAACTCTACTAATGAAGAAACTTTTGTTTTTAATACTTTTTGTACTACATCACCAGGAATTATTGCTTCTGCTACAACAGATTTACCACGTCCTTCAATCCAATTAATTGCACTCGGTTTTTTATCTGTACAATAATTTCCACTAACCGATATTATTTGAATATCAGGGAAATTTTCCTTCATTACAGATAATGCTTTTTCACATCCCTTTGAAATCATATTCATTCCCATTGCATCTCCTGTTGCGGTTGAAAATCTGATGAATAATAAATTTCCTGCTAAAGTTGTTTTAAGTTTCTTTAATCTCGCAAATCTTGAAGTAGAATCAAATGTTTGTTTAATTATTGTATAACCTTCATTATCCAACCAATTTTTTGCTTCGCTGGCTCTTATAATATTTGGAAATTCAACACATGGACCACGAGTCATTGCATCTTGAGTAATAATCGTAGTAGCACCTCCACCAGCATTTATAGCTTTGCATCCACGTGATGTTGACGCGACAAGACATCCTTCAGTAGTTGCCATTGGTAAATGTATCATTTCTCCATCAATATTTATGGGTCCAGCAACTCCAACAGGTATTGGCATATAACCAATTACATTTTCACAACATGCACCTGTAACTCTGGAGTAATCATAATTTTCCATTGGTAATGCAGACTTTTCTAACGTTTTGGTCATTGACGCACGTGATATGAGAATCCTCCTTATTTTAACTGCTCGTTCCTGATTTACTAAAACTTTTTCCAATGCATGTGATGCAATTTTTCCGTTGTTAACTAAAATAATAATTTCTTCATCACTTAAAGCTGATGGTCCACCTAAATGTGATGATTTCAAAATTTCAACACAATCTTCTATAGATCGAGTTGGAAATTGATTTTCATTGATTGTTGAAATAATAGTAGTTGTGGTAGATATTGAAGTTCTTCTGGTAACATTTATTGAATTCCTTGAAGTTATTTGGGATAATTGTTTTTCATGAGATTCAACATGTGAACTAAGTTCAACCTCAGGAGATTTCGTCTCACCATTAATAATGATAGCGTTATTATTGTTGATGTAATTATCCTCAAAAGAAGAAATAATAGATTCTCTTCGACTCAAATCAGTTTTAGAATCAGTTTTAGAAATTTGTTGTTTATGAGAATTTAAAAGATAAACATTCAAAAAAATCGAAAATACCAATCCAATAGAAATCCATTTTGAAAATACGGAATCTTGTACATAAAAAGACCACATATTAAACATCGAATCAAAACTCTTATAAAATTCCTGAATTATATAAGGAGTAGTACTTCCATTTCCACTTTGTATAATTTCAAAGGTCATGGGTGGTGCAATATCAACGATCAAAGGAAAAAAAGATTGTGGACTCGATTGATGTTTAGAAAGAATAATTTTAAGTGTTGATATTATTGATGGATCACGAATATCAATTGTTGGAATTTGTTGAGGAGAAGAATATGAGGAGGATAAGTCTGGAGTTGATTGAATAGATTCATCACTTGTATGAAATGTTGTGCAAAAATTAAGGATATGCATTATCACGAATCCTACAATCTAAATAGAATTATAAATTATTTTTAGCTTTTTTTTGTGGGGTTAATCTCTTTGGATAAATTTTTTCATAATTATAAAACTTACAATTAATAATTTAACTCTGGCAATCATAGGATTATCAAATTTTTTGGCCTCCTCTGTTTCAACTGTATTATCACGGAAAGCTTTAATAATATTATGTCGAATATTTGCAGGACTACTTTTTAATTCATCTCTTGCTGTTGATTTTTTTGTCAATTGTGCTTCCCTTATTCTTTTTAACTAATATTATTTTTTTTAAAAAAAAAGAAAAAGAAAAGGAGAATAAGAAAGTAGAATAAATAGACAAAAGAGTATATATATATATTAATATTTGATTACTTACTTCAAGTTTAAGAGTTAACATAGCAGTATAAAATGTGAACAAGAATAAACAATCATATAATAAGATAAAACCAGCCAAGAAACAAAATTCTTGTAATCCTGCTACTCCAGACATTGCTCCAATAAATAATACCGCGATCTCAATAAAGTAATCTCTAACTATTGTTGGTCCCTCTTTAATTACACCATCAATAACACTATCTTGTACATTATATGGAATGATAGGAGATTTTTTTCCTTCGATTTGATATAACCCAGAACTTGAACTGAAAATTTTAGAATTTGTAGGAGCGGCAGTGAGGACAGCTTTAGTAAGAGTAAAAGGTTTTTCAAATCCTACAGTTATTACCAAGAATGGAATTGCTTCACTGATAACATTTGATATATAAAAAAAAATAATAATAATAAATTTAATATCTCGAATAATAACAATAAAAAAGAAATGAAACAAGTAAGAAATAAAGAAACTAGTGAAAATTACCTTAATAATACAGGATTTACGAATACCCCAAATAAGTTAATTGTCAACAAAGCGGACATGAAAGCAAAAAATCCATTGGATATAACGCACATGGCTATATATATATATATATATATAAATTAGAAATCAATTAAATAATTGAATCGATTAAATAATTTAATCAATGTTTGTAAAGAAAAGAAGGTAAAATGAAAATTACCCAGCACATAACGTGAACCGATCTTTCTCATGTTCGCAAAAAGTAAAACAAAAGTACAGTTCATTAATACATATCCGGCTAAAATAACAACAATATCTATGGTTTCAGCTTTCTGAAAATTAAATAATTTTATTAATATTTATTAATAATTTTTTTAATAAAATTGTTATTATAAAGAAAAAAACTAACAAACCTGAATTAAATCTTGAATATTCATAAAAAGACTACCAATGACAAAGGCTAACCAAGCGAAAGAACCTTTTTCAGCATGAGAAATTTGTCGTTTACCATTAAAGGCAAAAATTTTTTCAAAATTCAATTTCGCAACTTTATCTTCCCAAGCATCAGCAAGATTATTCATATTTGTGTTGAAAACATAATTTAAAACCACAGTAATACTTAAATTATCAAAATTTTCTATTTCACAATATTTGGAAGTATTTTGATTAAGAGAAGAAAAAGAAAAAGAAGAAGAAGAAGAAAAAGAAGAAGGGGAACAAGATGAAGAGTTCAAGAAATAAGAATTTAAATTAAAACATTTTGAACTGTCTTCATTTGATTTATAACATAAATCATCATTATAATAAAATTTAGATTTTCCATCTGTGACGAAAACTTCATTCTCAATTATCTCTTTAAATCTCATTATAGAATCCAATAACTTTTGATTTTTTAAATTTTTTAATCTATTTATCCCGTCATTGTTATCGTTATTGATGTTATTAAAATTGTCGTTAATATTTTCCATTACTAAACCTTCATCATTATTATCCAGTCGAATGTTAATAAAAATTTGCTTTAATTGAACTCTAGTAGCGTGAATATTAGCAAAATCACGTTTACCAATATTGACGAATTCATTAGAATTAGAATAAGAGATAACTTTTATGGGATCAATCTTTTGATAACTTTCAGTATTGAAAAATTCTGATTCCATTAATGACCGAAATAGTGAAGCATAGGAAAAGGAAGCGATTATAAGACAAAAAACTATCATTTCAATGGGATTACGGGAAGATTTGATTGCGGCCGAATGAAGGAAATTTTTTGCAAAGAGTAACATTTTTTTTTTTTGTTGTGTTTAAGATTTTGTGTTTTTGATTTTATATTTCTGGTCTTTTTCCTTTTTTTGTTATGTATTTTTGATTTTATGTTTTGATTTTATATTTTTGTTCTTTTTTTCCTTTTTTTGAGGAAGATAAGTTTATGAAAAGGTAAGTAAAATAATATAAAAATGCTATTTACAGGTTTTAAAGTTTTTTTGGGGGGGAATTTTAACGATTGTCTAAAATTTGATTCGTGAATTATATAAATGATATAATAATGTTAATTGTTTCAGAAAAGGTATTGTTTCAAATTTTACTAATATTATTATATTTTCATTGCTATTCTAGGAGAAAATTTTTTTGGTTTTATAAAATTTTATTCGGAAGAATAAGATGAATGCAATGTATTTATATATTTTGATCTCAAAAAGCAAATCTAGAAATTAAACAAACCCAAAAAAAAAAAAAAAAAAAAAAAAAAGTATTATATAATATAAAATAAATGATAATATATTAGTGATAATATTTAGGTCATACAAGTGATACAGTGATACATTCACATAGAAAATGAAAATGGCGCGAAAGGAAATTTGTTTATATCAAATTATTTTAAATTATAAATTATTATTATATTATTAAATTACAATTTGGGATTATTTTTACAGAATATATATATATGTTTTTTTTTTACTTTATAATAAACGGATTTTCCAATAATTATGACATTCCGTCATTTAGAATATTATTGTATGGGTATTTAATTTTTTATAATTGGTTAAAACTCCAAATGAAAATTTCAAATATGATTTTATTTTTTTAATGAATTCAACTAAAATAATCATAATAAGCTATAGAAAATGGAATTCATCCGTGTAAAAAAAAAAAAATAAATAAAATAATAATAAAATAATAATAAAATAATAATAAAATAATAACATAAATAATAATTTACCAAGAAAAACTTCATATGTTAATCATGGCATAGTTGTATAGATATATTGATTGTGATTCTTTAAAAAAAAATATAAATAATAAATAATTACAAAATTCGTTTGGATTTTTGCAAATAAGGAATTTAGATCTAATAGTACGAATTTACTTTATTTATAGATTTAAAATGTTAAAAATGTTAAATGTTAAAAATGAATACTAGTGTTATCTAAAGTAATAATAAGAAAAGAATATTAAAATAATAAATAATCTTTTTATTGTTTTTCGATGTGGCTAATTGACAATCAAGTAATACGCAATTTATACTCAATTTATATTCAATGTATACCCCAATGTATACTCAATGTATACTTAATATATATTCAATATATACTCTATTAGAGTATTAAGTAGACACGCGCACGTTGTCATCAATAAAAATTCTGGATTTTTATTAAAGTTAGATGGAAATTTTCTATGTAGAAATAAAATTTTTTCTTGTTCTCCTTAAAAATCTTGAAACAAACCATTGTGAATAACGAATAATTCCGATTATTAATTATTGTTAATCATGTTCGCCATCCCTTCATCTACGCTCGTAATAAAATGATAATCGCATTGACAACAAAAAACGTCAAATAAATTATGTAATATGTCACCTTGTCTGATTAGACGTTAAGTTTGATTATGATAACGTGAATTATTTATTAATAAAATATATAATATAATATAAATATAATAATAATTTTATCGATTGGCATTCCAAAACTTTAAAAATTTTACTATGATAGACATTCTCGAAAGCTAGTGATTTGTTGAATAACTGTAATACTGGATATCCAACAAATTCATTTTAATTGGATTTTCTATTATATGATTCTAAGAACCGTTAGGTACTTAGCATTTATGCTGTAATATAATTAATATATGCATAATGTGATAATTAATTTATGCATTTCATGCATATTATAAATTTTTATTGTTTTTTTTTCAAAAAAAAAAAAAAAAATTTCGGATCTTAAACACATTGTACAAAAAAGGGGCATGGCATCAAGTATATTGATGCCATGCATAATCAAGTATTCAAATGTAATAATAAAGTTATTTTAAAGTTATTTTAAAGTTTTACGTACATTTGAATTAATTCTTTTTAGTATTAGCACAAATATAAATAACTACGTAAAATATTCGTAAAGATTTAATAATATTTAATAGTTGATTTCTTTAATATAACTTTTGGTAGGGAAGATCAGCATAAGGGACTAATAATTGTTAAAATAGAATTACTAATTCGTATTTCCTTTAACGAAAGGTTCATCGTTTCCATTGGTTTTGAAAATCTTAATATTCATTTAATTCACTTTATTATTTATTTATTTATTTTTATTCTTCTTTGCGTTAGATTATATTATTTATTTTTTCTTTAAAGAACTATTGTTTTTATGTTCATACTAAAAAAAAAAATAATACTAACAGGACAATCATATTTAATGATGTATGAAAAAGGAAATAACTATATTTAATGAGGTATTTAAATGATGCACCAGTAATAATATCAAGAACCGATAATATTAATAATAATATTAATAATAATATTAATAATAATATTAATAATAATATTAATAATAATATTAATAATAATATTAGTAATAATAAAAATACATTAATTATTAAGTGAATATAATAACTATTATTTGACCTAAAATATTTCTTTGATCAAAATCACATTTTAGTTATTTTTATTATTTTTATTATCCACATTCAATCCTAATTTGTTTAATCTTGAATGTTATGATCAAATGATTTCATTTATTTTATGCAGTATATTTTATGTACGTATATAAATATTTATTAATGCATGTATCTAATTTTATATTTCTTATTTTTCTTATTGTTTCATTATTTATGTCAAAAAATATCAACAATCCAACGACACATGATTCCAAAATCTCGGATTCATTTTATCATTTCATCATTTTATCATTTTATCTTATAAAGATGTGAACTTATCCAAAAATTTAATTTTAACCACTATAAGTACTATTCATCATTCAAGTTTTTATTAAGATCTTAACATTAATATTCTATTATATTATATTGGAGAGAATATATTGCTAATCTTATTAAAACTTGAAAAAGTTATGATAAATTAATCGTTTATACCATCGTTTCTAACTCCGCGATCCGGATCATTCCGTCCCAATCCACATCTTATCTGATTAATCCATTCAATCCGCAGATTCTTCAATCACTTCAATCAGTAATTTTTGTATCTAAACTTTTAAAGTAGAGCATCATTATGTTATCACTAAATTAAAAAGGACAACGGTCATTAATTATTTATTAACAGATAATTGGATAATGCGTCGGATTGCTCTAGGCTATCTAACTCGTCATAATATGTATTTAAAATAAGATAAATTAACACGGAGAAAATATTTAACTTTTTTGGTTTTTAACATATTTAGGTCGAAAAATCCCCGGGAGAACTTGCCATTCTGTAATGATAAGACTGGGGGGTTTTCGCGTTATGCCCGAGCAGACTGGGCATTCCAATCCAGTCAGGTCGTCTTGCGGCAAACCCTAAAAAAAGAAAATTAAATAATAAAAATAATGATGATTATTGAGATTTAACATCCAAACTTTATTTTCAATTTAAAGAGTTTGTATGGCATCGATAATACAAACGAAATATAGAAGCGACATAAAAAATATACAATAAATTTTAATGTGTTTTCGTGTTTCGTCTAATAAATTTAATTTTTAATTTTGCGATTTACGTGAATATTATGTTTTTTATTTATACAATTTTTTGCTGAATGATAAGAAAATTATAATAAATGTAAATATGCAAATTATAATAAATAAAAGTAAACAATAATAATATTAATGAATAAAAATAAATAAAATATACAAAATAATATTAATAATTAATTTCAAAATTTTTACATATATTAATTGCTTTGATTTGATTTTTTTTTGCTGCATTTCTTAAATAACTGGTTCCTTTAAATTTATCTTGTTGAACACCTACACCTTTATAATATGCGATCCCAACATTATACATGGCATTTGCATAACCCTCATCAGCTGCCTTTGTTAGATATTTTAATGCTTCATTATAATTAGTTTTTACACCTTTCCCACTCCATAGGCAAGTTCCATACCAATATTGAGCTTCAATGTTTCCACTATCAGCTGATTCTTTAAAAAGTTGAGCTGCTTTTATAAGATTTTCTTCCTTATCATTGTATAATTCTTTAATTTCAGATTGATCATAATTAAAATGATAATAACCAACCCAAAATTTTGCATTCATATCTCCTTTATCGGCATGCTCGTAAAAGCATTTCCAGGCCACCTCCTTATTGCCTTTTTTATGTTCATCAATTGCTTCCTGAACGTTCATATATCCTGGAATATTAATTGGAGTATTAATATCTAATATTTCATTATCTAAATCATCTATTTCACTTTCTATTGAACATCTTTGTGGATTTTTATATTCATATAAATTATTAAATATTTCTGAAAACGGTGGACGTTTCTTCGGTATATAACACAAAGCTAAAAAAAAAAATTACATATTAAATTATTAAATTATTAAATTATTAAATTATTAAATTATTAAATTATTAAATTATTAAATTATTAAATTATTAGATGCTATAATTTATAGTGAATATAACTCACCTTTAATTACTACATTTTTCCATATTTCGGGTACTTCGCTGGATAATGGTTCAAAATTTGATTTAATTATACGATCCCGTATAGTTTGAAAGTCTTTTTCATTAGAAAATGGAATTTTTTGTTCTGCTATTTCCCACAAGAGTGCACCAAAACTGTATATTTCACATTTAACATCAAAATCCCACTTATCACCATACAGTAATTTTTCAGGTGACATATATCTAATAATTTCGGTATTCGGTTGAATATTTCTCGTAATTTCGGTAAATCTTTGATTTAATCCAAAATGGGCAATTTTAGCGTTGTGATTTTTATCAACTAAAATATTAGCCCCTCGTAAATCATAATGAAAAATCTAAAAAAAAAAAGGAATTATTTTATTAAATTTTTAAATAAAAAAAAAATTGATTTTTTTTTTTTTAAAAAAAAAAGTTACCTTAACAGCATTTAAATAAGAAAGTCCTCGACAAATGTCCAATGCAAAATCAAATTTTCTATCCCATGAAATATTTGGATATTTTGAATAATATTCTATTAAATTTCCATTATCCATCCATTCATTTATTAAAAAATATTTAAATCCATCCTTCAAAATACCATAAAATTTAATTATATGATTTGAATCTCTCAAATATTCCAAAATTTTCACTTGATAATTAATGTCTTTCTCTATTTTCTCTATTTCTTTTTCATCATTTATATATTCTACTTGACCAATTTTCTCTTTAGTATTTTTAATCTGGTTACTTTTAATATAGTTAATTGTAAATTCCTTGAATGCCACTTTTTCTCCTGAATGTTTATTTAACCTTTTGGAAATCTTTTTTCCTGGTTCAATTTCTTCATATATATTTTTATCTATGAATGGTAAAGTTCTAAATGAATATACATTTAACTTTCTTTGTTGTTTTTGAAAATCAA
Source organism: Diversispora eburnea (assembly GCA_910592015.1). Classification (NCBI taxonomy): domain Eukaryota; kingdom Fungi; phylum Glomeromycota; class Glomeromycetes; order Diversisporales; family Diversisporaceae; genus Diversispora; species Diversispora eburnea. The sequence continues at coordinate 27,905 of CAJVPK010000231.1, read as the reverse complement.
AATTCATTTCCAAGATTTGTGGAATTTTTTCCGAAACATTTTTATTTGTTGAATCCGTGATACCACCTTTAATATGTTCGAAAAACTGAAAATAAAAGGTGAATTAATTTAAAAAATAAAAATAAAAGATGAATAAAAGATAATTTGAATTTATAATAAAATAGTAAGATGATACCTTTTTAAGATGCCTTTCATCATTTGCGATTATTTTTTCTTCATTTTTTGCATCAAAATTATATTTTATAATAAATGTAAATGAGGTTTGTAATGATCGCATATATTCGTCAAATTCAGTAGAAAGTTCTTTATACATTTGTCCAATTGAATTTTCTTTAAGATATTGTCTTATTCTCCCTAATTGAGATATTCCTGCAAGGTAATTTTTTATATTTTGTATACAATCTATAAATTCATTGAGAATTTGAATATATTCTTTTGTGAAAATGTTATCATTTTTTCTTCTTTGTTCTAAAGTTTTTACAAAACACATCGCAGCATTAACTCTGGAAATAAAAGAATAACAAATTTCTCTATTGTGTTCGGCTTTACAGTACAAATAAGAAATTTCATTTTCAAATTTAAAAAATTTTGAAACCAACTCTCCATATGGAACAGAATATGTAACTGTTTTAAAGAAATAAAAAGATTGTTGTAAAAATTCTTTAGTGTATATATTAGACACTATTTCATCAAAATTCATAGCATTTATATATATATCCTTATTATCCTCAAAACTTGACTCATGAATATTATTGTTTACGTTTTCTTCTAATACTGTTACTCGCTTTTGAAGAAAACGATTAATGTTGCCTTTATTAGAACGTTTGATTCCTTGATTCCTTTGAAAAAACGGACAAAACCAAGTCATATTTGAATTCATTTATTTATTAAAAAGCTGTGTACGGAAGTTTTTTTTTTTATAAAAAAAAATAAATGGTTTGAGAAACGGCGCTTTTTATATTGTGAGAGACATATGGTTTATTATTATAGAATTGTTCCAGAATATTATTCATCAATTTAGAAAATTCTATAGAATACATCATTTAAAATTTCCAAATTCGAAATTCGATATAGAAAAAATGGAAACTACTAATTTCTTTATTGATAAATTAAAACAATCCCAAAAGAAAATAGTAATAAAAAGTTAGTCTAAAATATAAATTAATTTTTTAATTTTTTGAGGGATAGAAATTTTATGCAAAAATAACAAAAATCTTAACAGAAATTAAATGGTTTGATAATAATTCATAGAATTCCTTTAAAGAATGGATCAAAGAATCCATGCTGGAAATTATGATTCCGGTCATATTATTATGGATTCTTCTATGAATACTTTTTTAGAAATAAACGAATAAACATGCAGAAATTCCTTCGTCATAATTTCTATAATTTCTTTGGTTAAAAAATCCGGAGAATATTATTGATTATTCTCCGAAACTTATCATATGATCTAAACAAAATTTATACAAATAAATGTCCTTCCCACGATTTTTTATATTATCACCACCGCTAACGAGGTGTTAAAAATTTTCTTTTTGTAGTTGGTAAAGTAAGTAATAATATTTATAATTCAAAATAATAAATTAAGGAAAAGACATGAATAATATAAATGCCTATTTCATAAATATAACAGCGAATGTATCATTTCTAACGCGAATTTAATGCGAATATAATTGTATATAATATATCATGAATATTATGTTTACGTTTATTTGAAATTTTTTTACACGAATAAAACTAGTTTTGAAAGATGTCAAATGCACCTCTTCTCGCCTCTGCTCTAAGTGCAGTGACCAGTTATACCGTTGTGTCCCATGACGAGTATTTGAGAAGAAAAGATGATCTTTCTTTATTGTTTCAACAGTTAAATTCAGATGCTCTTCATCAATCTCATTTAGTAGGTGGAATAGTGGCAACTGATGAGAACGATTTGGTTGAAGTTGAAAAATTTGATGATGATGAAAATACTGGAAATCCAATGCAAATGTGAAATATTGATCCAATTTTTTTTTTTTTTTTTTTACCTTTTAAAGTTTTGAATTCCTTTTTATTTATTTATTTTTTTTATTTACAGTTTTGTCAAAACCTTGACTGGTAAAACTTTAATCGTCGATGTCACTTCGAAAACTACAATTAACAAACTCAAGCATAAAGTCCAGAAATTGGATAATATTCCAGTAGATCAGCAACGTATTATTTTTGCAGGAAAACAACTTGAAGACTCACGCCATCTCGTTGACTATAACATTACTCGTGATGCTACAATTCATCTTGTTCTTCGTCTTCGTGGTGGTGGTGGTAAAATGAATTATTATCTTAGTCCAGAAAATCTTGATCCCGGTTATGATTTCGATTTTACAAATGTTGTTGATACAGGAGTTACCTTTATGAGAGGAGAATTTGAGTATCGTCGCCCTTGTGGTTGGAAACGAATTGCATTAAAAGTACTTAATAAATATGGAAATGATAATAAATGGCTTGGAAGTCCAAGCCCTCACTTCCGTTATGTATCAGATCCTAATGAATGGCCAGTTTCTTATCATGGAACTAGTAAATATAAAGGAAAAAGTATGGCAGATGATGGATTAATTTTCAGTAAAGATCAGGATGTGAAATTCCCTTACTCTCAAGGAATCTATAGTACTCCTGATATCGATTTAGCTTCACTTTACGCTGAAACATTTACATATAACGATACTAAATATAAAGTCGTTTTCCAAAATCGCGTAAACCCAGAAACTTTGTCTATTCTCAATACTTGCGGTGGAAACTATTGGATTAACCCGAGAGGATGCGATATACGTCCTTATGGAATTTTGTAAGTTATTCATTTTTAACAAATTATTATTTTATAAATTATTAATCATAATTTGTATAAATTTCTACAGGATTAAAAAAGCATAAAGGTTTGGAATTCTTTTGGGAGCGAACAGATAATAAATAAATTACGAACGATATTTCTTGGTTATTTTTTTTTTAAATATATTTATAACATATTTATATTTCATTTTTATCTTGGGAAAACTTTTTTCAGTTTTGAATTTTTTGTAAATGGCCTTTTTTTTTTCTTACTTCAGTGATAGACATCAGTTTAAACATTAAAGAATTTAGAAAGCTTGTGCAGATATAATTTTCAATGTGTCTTTGGGTCTGAGAGTAAATAAAAGAAAGTGTTCATTCAAATAAATTATTAAAAATTCCAAATATAAATTGATTTAATCATAAATTAAAGGAGATTATTATTATTATTTGACATTTTAACTATAATTATAGAATAATATAAAGAAAATAAAATAAAATAAAAATAAAAAAAATAAAATAAAATAAATTCAATACCTATCATCAGAATCACAATCAACAAGTCCCATTCGCTTAAGTACATTTATGCCATGACTTACTCTACCAAATATTGTATGCTTTCCTAAATAATTTTTTAAATAATTTTATAAATAAATAAATCATTTTACTACTTTGAAAGAAATAATAATTTAAATAATATCTTTTACCATCTAACCATGGAGTTGGAGCTAATGTTATGAAAAACTAAATGATAAATAGTTTGGTGAATATGAAAGAAAACAAGAAATAATAATAATAATAATAATAATAATAATAATAATAATTTACCTGACTTCCATTAGTATTTGGACCAGAATTAGCCATACTTAAAATTCCTGCACCTGTATGCTTTAATTCTGGACGAATCTCATCTTCGAATTTCTCACTATTTTTTACAATATATATATATATGATATTTAAAATAATTTGATCTAATTAAAATATTAAGAATGATATTTATTAATTACCCGTAGATTGATGCTCCACCCCGACCAGTTCCAGTTGGATCCCCGCCTTGCACCATAAAATTCTAATGAAAGAAAGTGAAGAAAAAGCATAAACAAATGAAGGTATAAAAGATATGAAAGATATAAGACATATGAACATATGAAAGTAGTGAAATTTTTACCGGAATTATCCTATGAAACTTTATTTAAAAAAATATATTTATATTAAATTTTTGAATTTTGAATTTTACAAATTTTACATAATATACAAATTGAAATTTTCTTTACTCACAATAATATTATTGTAATATCCTTGTTTCGACTGATTATTGAAAATTATTATTTTATTTATTTATATATGTATAATAAGAATAAATATTTCAAAAAAAAAAAAAAAAAATCTCACCAACTCATAAAAATTTTTACACGTTTTAGGTGCGTGGTCCCAATATAATTCAAAAGTAATTTGTCCCTAAGTAATGACTAATTGGTTATAAGGTTTTGATAAAATATATTAATAACATTAGGATTAAATTTACCATAGAAGTATTGAATACAACTGATCCTGACATTTTCATTAAGAGAAATAAAAGAAAAAGTTTTTTGTGCGTGATGCATTTGAAATTATATTTTATAATCAATTCTCTCGTAAATATTATTTGTGCTACTAGGATGATCATAGCTTCTAAATTGTCATTATCACACGTCTAAAATTTATATATTTTTCTCGCAACATTTATATCTCCATTATATCTCTATTTCAAAAAGTTCTGGTTGTTTCCATATAACATTTAAAAATGTCTAAAAAAAATAATTAAATAAATAAAAATGATAAAAAATTCATCAAAAAATAAAAATTTAGTGACACATCTTTGCTTCAACTTGTGAAAAAGTGCATGGAGGCATGTCTACAAGATGCAAAAACGGGAATTTATCAATTTATCATTGCCAGTATATTACTAATGATAGTAAATTCCGTAACAGATCTTGCTATCGGCTATCAACAAGAAGGATGTGCCCTTTATTTAAAAAGACGTCAACATGCCCTTATAAACAATGTGGTAAACGAAGTATAACTTTGTAATTTGCACGTAGAAAAATGCCATGCTAAAGCTCATTATCATTAAAAAAAGCTGGCCAAAATACTATAGGAACGGGTAAACTCCAGAGTCTTTGGCTCGGATCCTTAATAAAACTAAAATGTCTGACACGAGCAAAAGTTGTCCCTAGGAAAAAAATTTAGCTAAGGGAAACTGAGGCCAGTAATTAAGTAGTGACCCTAGTTGTCTTAGCAAAATCTTGAGTTTTTTTACTTTTATTTTTCTTTATCTATCAAGTATAATATATGTAGTATATAGGATATGTAATACATAAGTCCGAGCTATGGAAAACTAGGGACGAGGTAAGTCGATATACTTTGTCATGACTTCTTTGATTTGTTTTGACAATTCTGGATCGCATAAGCAACTGAAATAGAATTACGACTGGATGTAATTAAAATTATTTCGACAAAAAAATTCCTGGATAACAATTGAAAAGTATATATATTTTATTATCATCATACTTTATGTATAAAGCGAAAATATACCATCATATAATTATACAGTTTTGTTGAAATCACATTACAAAAAATTAAATATAACAAATTTCTAACTTTTAAATTGAACATTCTCTGATCAGTTAAGACCAAAATAGACTTTTTACTTATTAACATAATTCTAGGATCTGAAATTTCAAGAACTTAAATTTTATCTAAAATATTAAAAATGTGATACTATGAAAAAAAAAAGTATCAATCATGTTATCGCGGCGTGGGTATTAGAAAAAAATATTGGCTAGTTAAAAGATTAAATTATTCTCTTTTCAATGGTTATATTTATTTGTTTTTAATATTGATAAATAAAGAGATATGAATCATAACGAAAAATTTAGCATAGTGTTATATTATCTCGAGTCGACAAAGTCCACCCTCACAAAAAGAAAACCGAATCGGATTTCTTTGCAAGTTTACATTTCGTTCATACAAATTAAATATTTATTTTTAAAATATATATATATATATATATATACCAAAAATTTTTATGGAAAATTTTGAAATTTTTATTCTGTTATGAAAATTATTAATCTTATTTCATTTTTTCGAACTTGTTTACCTTCTTGTGATGTGCTGCGTAACTCGCATGAATAGCAGAATCCCATAAATTTTTCAAATTTCTATAGTTTATTATATTTAAGGAATACTCCTACATATACTACTGGAGTATCTCCCTCCATTATTAGAGAGAGTCAGAGTTATCTCACTCTGCCCAATAATAGAGAGTCAGAGCTATCTCGCTCTGCCCAAAAATAGAGAATCCGAGGTGTCTCTCTCGGGTAAAAAAGGAGCCTGAGGTGCCTCTCTCAGTAAAAAATGCAGAGCCCCTGCTTGCACGCTTCCTTTTATACTTTTTTTTTAAATTATAATCACTTTATGGTAGATAGCGAAAATATTGAAAAAAGGGATAAATTCTATTTTTATTTTTATTGGAATTCCCTGTGATATATGTAAGTAATCAATAGATAAACGCGGGCAATCGGAAAGAACTAAAATAGGCTTAAGTTACAGACTACAATAATTGTAGTACAATTCCAATAATCGCAAAAAAAAAAAAGATTTATTGAAATCATTTTAGCACATCAGAAATTACACACACTACTATTTGAGATTGTATTGGTTTTGATAAGATGTATAATAAGGTTCTATTACAAAATATAAACATTACAAATTCGAGTGAATACAAAAAAAAAAATAAATGTCGTTTTTTGCCATGTTTTCGTGAAAATGATTTATCGTACGATCTTCTAAAGATTTAATCGACTGAGTTTGATACTTGTTAAAATTAATAAAAAATGAAGTATTTAAAAAACCACTTAATTTATTCATATAAAATTTATCTTTCATTGTTACAATGCAATTTAAAGATACATACATGAGAAATTTAAAAATGTAAAAATAAACAATAAAAGAATAAGCAAAAATAATAATAAATTATAAACAAATATTTCTATGTAAAATTGTTCGTTTTCTTTCGTTCATTTCCATTTTTTCAATTCATCCTTTTTGATATATAACATGGAGCAAAGATATAAGGTTTATTTTTAACATTTGCCGAGAATACCATAGGATAAGAATTTGTCCAAGTACCATTAGTAGTTTTAGGTCTATCTTTCCGCCATAATGTAATTCTTGAATAAACCAATGTCGGGTCTTTAAATTATGTGTGTAAATAAGAGGTTTTACCGAAAATTTGAAAAGGGGTTAAATCGTGAAAACTACTTTTTAAATTTCCTCTGGAAGTTTCTTCTTCCATTATACCATCATCTAATATTTCATTTATCCACCAGGTTTTCTTCATAGTATTATACATATATAAATAATTTTTATCTTCGATTCCAAAATGAAATGATACTTAATGACAAATTCCATCACACTCTCCAATAATTCTTGTATATACCAATGATTTGTATCAGTACTATGACCATAATAATAAGTGTGATCATTAATATTAAATGGTAGTACGACTTTATAAGAATCCGTTTTTTTTCCATCTCCCTGACACACAGCTATCCCTTTCATCATGTTAGAAGAAAGATCGTTTCTTTGTTTTTCCATCGCATCTATTTGATGAATATAAGTAAACGACAAGGCTATGATCACCATAACGCAAATAAAAAAAAAGATAAACGAAACGATGCTTCATGTTTACAGCAAAGAATTTTAAAAGTATTGTAATAGATGGTTTGGTTTATACTTGTTTATGAAGAATTGGAAGTTGATCTCGGCGATACCGTTTAGTTATTCTGGTTCGTTTTCTTCAATGAGGGATACATATATACTCCAAGTAGTTTCACATGTAACGCAATAATTAACTAGACAATGCAAGTATAGTTTCAGAAACTTCGTAAAATAGAAAGCAAAAAAGAAATCGCATGATTATCCAAATTTTTTTTATTGTTAGATCGTAAAAAATATAGAAGTTGTAATTTTACTTCTAGAAGAGCAAATTAAATAAAGTAAGGTAAGTAAACTACACATAAAACTTGCCACATATCAAGACACTTCGTGCAATATGTACCTTGCTCACATGTGTCCAACTCTAAGAGACTAGCCACTTACCAATACGATCAAATTCGATCTTAGATTTTATCATATATTAATCATAGTTCAAACTTTAAATAGACCTTTTTTAACCTTCAAACTACAAGTTTTACTTTATATTTATTAAATTATTTACTTTTCAATATTTTACTCTCGAAACTACTCATTATTAAGATCCTTTTCAATATCGAGTTTCCAAACTTTGCAGAAAGATGGAACTCATAAAGCTTCATAAATATTATTTGTATGACCATATCTTTAAAATATTTAATTATTTTGTCTTTTTGCTATTCCTCCTCAAACAAAAATACGCAATTACTCTAATTATGATAATAAATCCAAACATAGCCATTAAATGTTCGTACCACTTTAATGTATTCAATCCTAATAATTCTATTACTGAATTTCCTGATACGTATTTATCATTAACATCATCAGCGTGAAGACATTCTAAATAAGAACTTGCTGGTCCTACAATGTTACATTTAAATCTTGCTAACGGCGACGTGAATTGAATATGCATCAATAACGAGTATCCATAATATGAAAATGACTAATAATAATTTTTTTTAAAAAAATTAAATATTTAAATTAAATAATTAAATTAATTAAATTAAATTAAATTTGAAATCAATTTACCAAGTATTTCATCCAAGATAATCCTTCTGGTAAACTTTGAACATAAAATCCACCTAACAACATTGTTGTGAGCATAAATACCGTTGCAATTACTATATTAAAGAAAATTGAAAATTATAAAGATAAGTTAAAAATATTTAATAATTTATCAATAATATAATATTTAAAATGAAAAAAAAAATAAAAAAAATAAAAAAAAATTTACTTAAAGCCTTTTGCACATTCAAAAATGCTGCACCAAAAAGATATCCAAAACTTTGAGCTATCAAACTTGAAACTATTATCGAACCCTTTTCGTATTATTATAAAAGTATTACAAAATAATATTATTATATAAATTAACGTTTTAATGACGTTATAATGATAATAATGATAATACATACCAAATATGCAAAAAATGATCCAACATTTGGTATTAATCCACTAACCCAATATACAATGGTCACGTAAAATATCGGATGAATAATGGCAAGAATTAATTCAGCCGATTGTTTTGACAAAAAGTAAGCTAATAATCGGTAGGAACGTGACTGACGCTCTTTCTTCAAAACTTCCAAGTCTAATGGAAATGATGTTATTGTGTTTATCATGGGATGGAATGACCAAAAAGTGCATCTGTGTGTGTTTAAAATTATTATTTGATGTTATTTTAATGTCACTTAATTTATTTAATTTTAATTTTAATATTATTTAATGTTATTTACTTACGTAAAAAAGATTGATCCATACCGATCCACAATATCTTTTTCGTCGTAGGGTAATTGAAACCAAACCAAACAACAAAAAAATGCTAAACTAAATGTTTGTATTAAATCTAACTTTGATAATATAACTTTACTACGTTGTTTAAATGATCTTTCGGTGAGAATAATAAATTGTTGTAAAAAGGTTGCCTCCCATTTATGTTTAATCTTTAATGGGCCAGATTGTATTATATCATCAGTTTCATCTGTTAGTATTATTGATGGGATATCACGAATTCGATTCGAATATTTATGGACAACTTTTTCACCCGTGATATCAGATTCCAAATGACGCATATAAGCCTGGATTAATTTTTGTTTGGACTTTGGATCATTTAAAAGTTCCACTAAATTAATATTTAAATTATTTGTTTATATTATTATTTAAATTATTATTAAATTATTTAACATCACTTTAATAAAGAAAAAAGAATATTTACATATATAATCAGCAGGATTAAAATTAGGATGACATTTGTACCCTTGAGTAGTCAAATAATCCACCAAATCTGCTCTTTCACCATAGTATACCACGTGACCATCAGCCATAAGGAGTAGCTTGTCGAATAATTCAAATACTTGTGATGATGGTTGATGAATTACCATCACGATTGTTTTGTGTTGTTCTTTCGCGAATCCTTTCAAAATATTACCTAATTCTAGAGCAAGTGATGAATCTAAAATAATAATATATATTTTAAAAATACTGAAAATTTATAGTCACGTGAATTAATAGGGAAATCGCGAAAATAATAATAATAATAATAATAATACCAAGTCCAGAAGTTGGTTCGTCCAATAAAATGACACTTGGATCAGTTAATAGTTCACAGGCGATGCTAACACGTTTTTTCTCACCACCAGATACTCCTCTAACCCTATTATCACCAATTTTTGTATCTGCACATTTAGATAAATTCAACAATTGAATAGTGTTTTCCACCTGTTTTAATTTTTCACTTCTGGACATTTCACGTGGAAGACGTAGTCGAGCCTTAAAAATTAAAAATAAATTTTTTAATAATTTTTAAAAAAAAAAATTTTTTTTAACTAGCTTTCTTATCAATCGAAAAATTAAATACCGTAAAGGAAAGAGTTTCTCTAACAGTCAATTGTGGGAAAAAAATGTCATTTTGAGAACAATAAGCCACAAATCTTTTTGTTTCTTTAATAATTCTATTACCATTTAAGTTTATCGTTCCAGAAACTCCTTGCTTTCCCACACGATTACCCAAAATGTTTAATAAAGTCGTCTTTCCGCACCCTGAAGGACCCATTATTGCAAGAATTTCGCCTACAGTAATAATAATATTATTATTAATATTAATAATAATATTATTATTATTTGTTATTGTTATTATTCATTTACTTTAGAAGACAAAAAAAAAATTTATTTGAATAGTAGTAATTCATTTACCAGGATTAGCACAACCATGAATATTTTGAATGATTTGAATAAATTTTTTATTATCAATTTTTCCAATTTCAACATCTAATTGTTTATCTTTTCTTGAAAATAAATTTGTAAATTTATTCCACCAAGATTCACTATTTGATTGTTTCTTTTTAAGTATCGAATAATTTACACCATGGAATTCTAGCCACACAGGATTTTTTTTTGAGGATGAAGTGCTAACAGAGCTTTGTATTATTTTATTCCGTCTCTTTGAAATTTCGTCGGAAAAATCACCTTCGTGCAACTGATAACATTTTATGTTTAATAATAATGATAAATAAATAATGATAAATGATGATAAATAATATTAAATAATAATAGAAATAATAAAATATTTTACCTTTTCTTGTATAGAAACGACTTTTTCAATATTAATCTCGTGATCAATATGATCCATATTATTCTGCATTTAATATAAAAATCTATGGATTTACACTTTATAATTTATAATTTAATATTTTTAATTGAAATTTCTCTAATTTTTTTAATTAAAATTTCTCTAATTTTTTTCAATTTAAAAAAGAAGAAAAAAAAACTAAAATTAGAGACAACGTAAAAAGGAATACAGTGACTATTTATACATTATTAAAATCATATATTAAAATATTTTAATATCAAGTTTTTTTATCATCAAAAATTTTTATCATCTAAGAAAATTCTTAAAATTCTTAATATGGACAATATTAACAGACAATATCAACAATGAAATACCATAAATGATAAAATAATAAAATATGTATAAATAATATGATATTAATAATATAAATAATATAAAATATTAATAATATAAATTATATTATTATGTAAGCAAATAAAGAAGAATGAATTAATGAATTAATAAATTGAGATTATATTTTAATATCAAAAATTCGCGTCATTCTAAATATATGCATTATGATTTTTCATTATATTGAAATAAACTTTAAAAATCAACGTTCAAGATTCAATTCGATAAGAGCATAAATAATATTGCAACTGTATCACAAATTTGAACCTCAAATGGCATAGTTTAAATAATAAATTAAGGAGGAAAACCTAAAAAGGAAAGTTTTAAATTAATATATATTGGATGAAAAAACATCTTTCTATTAAAAATGATTCAAAATGACTCTAATTTGGTAAATGATTGAGATTAAACTCTACACAATAGAAATTAGCTAATCAAAAAAAATCTAATTATTAAATTTTATTTCGGGAAGTTTGGCAATGATGTCAACTTTCCCATTATTAATCAATAAACTGCGTATTAGTATATAATTGACGCAGTTAACGCGGGAAAAGATATATCCTGGTAAACAATCAAATTACAAGCATTGACATAATTTATCAATATGAAATAGTTATGTTGTTAGTGCATTTTAATGATTTTATCATATTTAGTAATTACCTGGCTTTATATAAAACGCAGAAAAAGCATTTATAAACATCATTCACATCTTTACATCAAATAATCCAATAATATCAAAAAAAAAAAAAGAGAAAAAAAATTTTTGAATAAAAAAATCAAAATAACTTTCTGAAGAAGTATTTAATTGTTATGGCTATTATAATAATTTAATATAATTTAGTATACATGGGGAGAAAAAAGAACAGTTAAATATTAAATAACAACCTCATAATTATTCGACTATACAAATTAGACGAAACCCTAATCAGGTGAAATTATGAAAAGGTTCAGTTCCAAATATTAAATCTAATTATTAAAATTTATTACGGGAAGTTTGTCTATGATGTCAATCCAATAAACTGCGTAATTTACACAGTTACAATGAACAATGGCATTGACATTTATCAATATGAAGTTGTTATTATGCATTTTTATATTTAGTAATTATTGACCTGGGTTTATATAAAAACAAAAATGATAATAAGGTTCATTTCCAAATATTAAATTTAATTATTAAAATTATTTCGTCAAGATGTCAATCCAATTAACTGCGTATTAGATATTTTTAATATGTAATCGACGCAGTTTACCCGGGAAAAATTTGCATAATTATTTATCAATATGAAATAGTTAGTTATTAGTGCATTTTTATGATTTTATATTTAGTAATTATTGACCTGGCTTTATATAATACAAAAAAAAAAAAAAATAAATAGGAAATCGGAGTTTATATAATTATATAAAACAAACTTACACAATAAAAACTTTGATTATTATTTTTTTTTTTTTATTGAAAAAATTTTCTAACCCAATAATGGCAGCAAAAAATCTATAACATCATTCACATCTTTACATCAAATAATCCAATAATATTAAAAATAGAAAAAAAATTTTTTTTTTGAGTAAAAATCTAACGTTTTTATGTTAAAATAAAAAATAAAAATAAATAAATAAATAAACAAAAAATAACCTTCTGAAGAAATATTTAATTGTTACGGCTATTATAATATTTAATATAATTTAGTATACATGTGGAGAAAAAAGAACAGTTAAATATTAAATAACCTCATAATTATTCGACTATATACAAATTGGATGAAACCGTAATCATGTGAAATTATGAAATGATAATAAGGTTCAGTTCCAAAAATTTGTCATTTTTTGAAATATTAATCTTATTGTTTATAAGTTGTATTGTCTTTAATACAATCCTTTTCAAAAGAAAGTAATCTACCCAATAATAAATAGTAAATAAAGTTAGCCATTATATTTTAGGGTAATATTTTTTTAGGGTAATAATATTTTTTTAGAATATATTTTTTTAGTATATATTTTAGTATAAATTTTTAGGATATGATTTAAAAAATAAAAATTTTTTAGGAATATATTTTTAAAGGATGCATGATATTTGAGATTATTGTCTATCTGAATGTTTTTTAATCCGAAAAAAAAGGTCATTCATCAGATGAGCAGAAACACGTAACGAACCACTCTTTTTTTCGTTAATGATTTCTTAACTGATTTGTAAATTTCGGCAAAAATTACTCAAATCACACAAACTTCCCCCACACTTCATTATAATTTCTTACGCACTTAGGTATTATTATTCCCTTCGTTTCCTGCCGTAATTCGTCTCTGTTGTTCTTCCCTTTGCTGATCTTGCCAGCGATGTTGCTTAGCAATATCATGAATTTTAAATCCAAATATTCTAGGTACGTATCGTTCATTATTTTTAGGTGGAAGCAAATGTGGATAAACTTGGAAAAGCATATGAGGAAATGTAGATCCGTAGTATGCTCCATCAATACTGGCATGTCGTGTGGATTTAGGATTATAAATATCTTCGCAACGAGGACAGTACAATTTTACTGACTTGGTATAAGGCTGATCTGAAAGGCCAACTGGTAAGAGTGGTTGATTGTGACATAAAACACGTGGACAACGACCAAAGTCTGCTTTTTTGTATTTATCAAGCTGATAATCAAAAAAAAAAATGAAAGTTGGTTAATATATTATTGATTATTATTGATTAATAATGAGCGATTAAGGAATTTCAATAATAATTTTTTTTTCCTTCTTAAGAAATTACTAAATATTATTTATTTATTAAGGATTAAAAAAATCATGTATTTTAGATTTATTTATCTAATTTCATAACTTACCATTTTCGCCAATCCTCGACTTGTGATAATAAATCTCGCGTGAATTAAACCATATAAATGACGTGCTGATTTTTCAACTGCTTCACGCATCTCATCATCAAGTTCTTCTTCTACATAAAAATGAAATAAATAATCAGTACACATGAATATACTACTTTTAATTGATATTGCTTTAGATCTCTAACCCAATAAAATATAAGGAATATTATATACCCAATGAATCAGTTATCAAATCAAGCGCTTGAACGTAATGCTGAACTTCAGAATTCAATCCTGTTAAATTAAATCGATCAAGTATATATTCTTCATCAACTTCACAGAAATACTCGTTTCCTTTAGTGGACAAAAACCAATCGATCCAGTATTTTGTATAATCACTATCTGAGCCGCTTGTGAGATCTTCCACTGAAAAAAAAAAAAAAGTAAAAAACTTAAACTTTAGGATTGAATGAAATCAATTTTTAATATAATAAAATATGTTACAAACTTTCCACGTCCCAGTTCAAGTCCTGTCCTTGAACGTCGTCAATTTCTTCGTCGTCGTCGATGACGATCGGATTTCGGGTCGAATTTTCCAAAGTATCTAAGTGCAAAATTCTTTTTTACTTATCGTAAATAATATTTCCTTAATAACCAAAGACAAAGGTTGAACACGATGTTAATTTGGAGAAACGTTTTAATAAAGATTTATGATGCATAAACTGAGTAACTGGTGATTATTCGAACTGCCGGTTACTATGAATTCTTTTTTCTGAACCCGGCAGTAAAATTCACCAATAGATAATCATAAAAAAAAAATTTTTTTCTTATTCCAATCCATCAATTGCGTTAATTGCGTTGATAAAAGTATATTATGGTGGGTAATTTATTTAGTTTTTATAGTTTTCTAAAATTTAAATTTTCTAAGATCGCATTTTGTTATTAGTCTCACCGAAAGTTTGAAGCACCACGTCATGGCTCTTTGGGTTTTCTGCCGCGTAAACGTGCACGAAGACACCGTGGTAAGGTCAAGTCTTTTCCAAAAGATGATCCCAGTCAAAAAGTGCATCCAACAGCTTTTCTTGGATATAAGGCGGGCATGACCCATGTAGTTCGCGATTTAGATAGGCCAGGCTCCAGTAAGCAAGGATTTTTAATTTCTTGATCATTTATTGTCTTAGAATGATATGTCTAAAAAAAAATTTTTTTTTCTTTTTTTTTAAATAGAAATGCATAAGAAAGAGGTAGTTGAGGCTGTTACAGTGATTGAAACACCACCCATGATAGTTGTTGGTGTTGTAGGTTATGTCGAAACACCTCGTGGTCTTCGTAGTTTAACCACCGTTTGGGCCGAACATTTAAATGAAGAATTAATACGTCGTTTTTATAAGAATTGGTATCGTTCGAAGAAAAAGGCATTCACGAAGTATGCCAAAAAACATGCTGATGGAGCTAAAGACATAAATAGAGAACTTGCACGCATTTCTAAGTACTGTCAAGTTGTTCGTATATTGGTCCATACTCAAATTAGAAGAGTGAAAATAGGTCAAAAAAAAGCTCATCTAATGGAAATTCAACTCAACGGTGGAACTATTCAGGAGAAAGTTGAATGGGCTAAAAGTCATTTTGAAAAGGAAATTAATATTGACTCTGTATTTGAACAAGATGATATGGTTGATATTATTGGTGTTACTAAGGGTAAAGGATTTGAAGGTGTAACGCATCGATGGGGAACTAAAAAACTTCCTCGTAAAACACATAAAGGTTTACGTAAAGTCGCTTGTATCGGTAAGTTTGATATAAAGTTATTAAAGTTTTTAAAGTTTTAAAATTAGATATTTTCAAAATTTCAAATCCATTTTTGATTACATAAAATTATTTGAATATTTGAATAGGTGCTTGGCATCCTTCAAGGTAATTATAATTTTTTAAAAATAGAACATTTGAACGTAAAAATTTAATAATGGTAATAAATAAATTTGATTTTAAAAATAGAGTAATGTATTCAGTTCCGCGTGCTGGACAAAACGGATATCATCACCGGACAGAAGTGAACAAGAAAATCTACCGAATTGGTAAAGGAGATGACAAGACCAGCGCCTCAACTGAATATGATCTTACAACAAAAAGAATCACTCCATTGGGTGGATTTCCTCATTACGGTATTGTGAACGAAGACTTGTAAGTTATAAAGATCTTGTCTAAATTTATGCTAACATTTAGTCCGTAAACTTGTATACACAATATATTCAATATATTCAACATTTTTCAATTTTTGTATTTTTAAATAGTGTTATGATCAAGGGCTCATGTGTTGGCGTTAAAAAACGGGTTCTTACCTTAAGAAAATCACTTATTACTCACAGCAAACGATCTGCTTTGGAAAAGATTTCTCTCAAGGTACATTGAATTAAATTAATTCTCATATTTTATTATTAAAAAAAAAAAAAAGACTTAAATACTATATTAAAAGTTTTTAATTTTTTTTAATTTAATAAAAAAAATGCAGTTTATCGATACGAGTTCCAAATTTGGTCACGGAAGATTTCAGACCGCAGAAGAAAAACGCGCGTTCCTTGGAACTCTTAAGAAAGATCTTCAAGCATGATTTATTTATTCGTGTTGATCAGATCATAAATGAAATGACCACTGCAATAATAAATAAATTAAAATAATTGCATCTTTATTATTTATTGTATTCTTTAAAAAAAATATTATTGTGATATGTATTTGTGCACAGTCACATGATAAAACAAAATTTATATAATGTATAAAATTAATATAAATGGAGCAAAAATAAATAAATAAATAAAAAAATAAAAAAAAAACCACTTAAACGTTTTGTCAAAAATGTCCAACGTAGCTTTACCAATTCTCGAAGCGATCCAAAATTTGTGGACACAGACCAATGAATATTTACCCAATTTAAATACTCACCTTATTCAACTTACACAGTTGTTTAATTCACAAATAGCAACTTTAAACACTTTAAACGATTATACCCTTATCATCGTTTTATTCGCTGTATCCTACGTTCTATTTTCAATATGTAAAATGATACTTCGATGGGTTTATGGCACAGTAGTTGGTATGATTAAGTTCGGGTTGTATATAACTATTGTTATTGCTTTATACTGGATATATGTTAGTATTGATATAGAAAAGGGCAATGAAGAGATTAGAAGAACGCAACAGAAGTTTGTTCAAGGGGTTAAGGGAGCAGTTCGTAGTGGATTAAATGATCTGTGAGCTATTAATAAAATAGACTATATAACTTTAGAATAAGTAGAATGAGGAGGTTGATCTTTTTCTTCTTGTCCATTATTTTTATAATAAATCATGTGAGAATACGAAATAAGAAATAATTTCTATATTTTTTTTACAACCTATTAATCTAGAATTGTATTTTTAAACATTATCTAAAGTATTATTTTTGTTTATAAACTAGAAGGAAAAGATATAGTTAATATTTTTTTTAGATAAAGTTTACACAACATATAACTTTAATATTCCATACTCCAAATTTATTATAAAAGCTTCTTACATGTACACTCAATGAGAATTATATAGAAAATTGATCTGCCTTGCCTTATTTTCTCTTTCTCATCTCTGAAAATATTTCAAGGATTGAATTATTACAATCATTATCTTTAATTGTATAAATAACCATTTATTTATTGATTGGTTAATTAGTTGTACATTGTACATAAAGTTTATTTTATAAAAATAATCTAAAATATAAATTAATGAAATTTTTTAATGGTAATTAAGTGTAACCTAAATAATGATTTTTTTTTTTATACAGATGAAGTTGGTGGTTTTTTAATAATTTTAACACCAGGTATAGCAGTGGGATTAAATGTCCTTTGACATTCAGCATAAGAGACTCCAATTCCAAAACCAGTAGACATTGCAATAGGCCAAGATTTTTCTTTGTTTTTGTGAAAATTTATCGAATTATTATTATTATTATTATTATAATTAATATAATTATTATTAGTATTAGTATTTAGTTATAATTAATAATTAATAGTATTATTATTAAATATAATTAAATATAATTAAATATTATGTTTTAAATAACATACTTTTAAATATAAGCGCTGATACAACAATTCCAACACTGAGACCGATGCCAGTTTTAACTAATAAATTGGATATGCAAAGGTCCCACTAAAACAAAAACATAATAAGTAGAATAAGTTAAAATTGCATAATAAACACCATGATTTTATAATTTCTCCAGATGGATAGATTAATTAAATTCAATTATCACCTTTTTGTTTAGAATCTCTTCACTAGGCGTTTTGTTTTCTTCGCTCATTGTTTTTTAAATTTTTTTTTTTAAAAAAAAAAAAAAATAATAATAATATCAATTTATATAATTTATAATAATTTTATATCCCAATTTACATCCAATCAGAGAAATCGATCAAAATAATGACGAATATCCATAATGATAAAGTCATTTCACATACTTTTTGGCAATACAATAATTATCAGATATGCCTTCCTCTTCTAAACGTAAAAATAAAAAGAGAGAGAAAAGAGTAGTCGGACTTACAGAAGAACAAGAAGAAGAAATACGTGAAGCTTTTGACTTATTTGACACAGAAGGTTCGGGTAGTGTTAATATAAAAGATTTCAAGGTCGCCATTCGTGCTTTGGGCTTCGAGCCTAAAAAGGAAGAATTAAATAGCCTTCTAAATGAAGTTCATGATGGAAGTGGAACTATTGATTTTGATAACTTTTCCGCAATAGTTTCTACAAAAATGGTTAGATTATTCTTTCAAATAATTTTATTTATATTTATTCTGTATACTTACTTAATATCCTTACTTAATATCCTTAATGTCACTATTTATTTCCTTTACAAGTCAGAACGTGACGTACATGAAGATTTCATGAAAATATTTCGACTCTTTGATGATGACGCAACCGGGAAAATCACCTTCAAGAATTTAAAACGTGTCGCTAAAGAGCTTAATGTAGAAATTAGTAATGATCAATTGAAAGAAATGATTGAAGAAGCCGATTTGAATGGAGATAATGGAGTTGATGAAAATGAATTTCTTCATATTTTACAAAAAATCAAATTTATATAAACATAATCTTGATTATTATTATTTTCTCTTTATTAATTTACCATTTCTTTTGACAAGTATTAGGTTATTCTATTTTTTCCCTATGAGATAAATTTTGATTTGCTTGTAACAAAAAGTGATTCTTCTTAAAGAAGATTAAGTATTGTTGAAAATTCATATAATTCATTAACTTCTATAATTAAATAATACAGACAACTAAGATAATGTACTAACTCAAATATAATAAAATATAGTAAAATATAGTAAAAATATAATAAAAACATAATACTCTATAATATCAATAATATCAGTAATATCAGTAATATCAATAATATTCAAAGGAGACTTAAGATGATTGATTACCAAAGCTTTATGGAATTCAGGAAATCCATTTTCTTATTAAATCTAAGCCCGAAAAGAGTACAATTTATCTTTAAATCCAAAGTTTTTGTGTTTTTTTTTTTTATACAATAAAACATATTATAACCCCCAAATTAGAATACCCTCTGTACGCATCTAGGCACGAATCATGTTTATTGGGGGTGGAATGTAACATACCCAGGTAGCCAAATCTGTAGCAAATCACTACAAAACGGGGGGCAAAGGATGTCAATCTAACACTAAACATTATCATCAAAGAAAAATAATCGTGCGCTAAACTTTTTTCCCAATACAATTAGTTCTGCAGCCAACTCTCACTTTCCTTTGTCAATAAATATTTAATATAAAAATAATTTTTTTTTTTTTTTTTTTAAAAAAAAAAAAAAAAACAAAAATATATATACATTCTGCTTCTACAGGTAAGAGAACTTAACAAGGTTAAAAAAAAAAAAAAAAAAAACTAACTATAAAATTATATTAAAGTTTTGATTATATTTCACTTTTATTTAGATATGGCGCAACTTGAAGACATTGCGCAAGGTACATAATATATTATTTTCGCATGTTTTACCTTCGATCGGAAACCATTAACAAAATAAATTATATATAGCCGTACGTCTGGAACACTATAGGAGTCGTCAAGAAGCCGCAAAGGGATTCGAAGATGATCTTGAATTTTGTCCTTCGTTATCAGCAGAGGAGGTACGACAAATAGTTTAGAGGTCATAATTCTTTCGAATTTTTTTTTTTTTTAAAGAAAATTCGAATAAAAAAAGATAAACAATTGTTATAATTATTTTAATTTATATAAATTATATAAATTATATGGATGCACTTTGTTAATTCAGCTTGCTGAAATTCGACGTCAGGTTTCTCAAATGGTCGGTCATGGTCAATCGAAACCAAATATAACATCACCACAACATAAGCGACCTATACCCATTATCGACCCAAACAACAAAACACCTCTTAATATAACTCCTTTAAAATCATCTGCATCAACTGCGGCGCAAGTATCAACATTTTTCTCAAGGCCAGGTTCACCATTTTCTTATGGTGGTAATTATTCACCAACATATCAATCCCTGTCAACTCCTGTTAAAGTGACAAAATCAATACCGATTATTGATCCTAATAGTGGGAATATCGTTAATATGCCCAATGGAACCTCAAATAATACTAACAATGGTAATAATACCGGTTTTGGTGGTTTCTATAGCGACATTTCTGTACGGTAAAAAAATATTATCAATGAAGAAGCAAAACAAAATCCCTTTCACGAACACTTATTTGTCACGCTATTATCAACATAGATTTTACGAGCAGACATGATTCTCACATATTCTCTTATTTTTTCTATTTGATTCTTTTTTTTTCTTTCTTTTTTGCATTTAGCACATGAATTAATTCATCGTGCGCATTTATTATTATTTCTAATTATGTATTTTCAAAGTTTTTGTATAGGCTATAAAACATCATTTACTTTTCAGTAATGTGTTTTTCATGTAATAAACATCAATTTTTTCATTATTATTAACTATTTATTTGTAAATCTATTTGGTCTTGGTTTTTATTTTTATTTGATTTTATTTTTATTTGTGTTTTATTTGATTTATTTTTATTTGTGTTTTATTTAAATTTTTTTTCAAGTTGTATTGTATTGCTTTTTTATTTTTACCTCTTACTGCGTTTATATGTCTAGCTTAACTACCTTATTTAGAATGCCGTTTTTTTTTACTGTAAATTACGATTTTTCCTTAAAAATGTTTTCAATGAAATGAAATGAAATGAAAGTACGAAAATTAAAAATAGATTTAATTTATTTTTGTATTACTTTTATTTAATAAATGATGCTGAAATTCTTATTACAAAATTATCTCCGATTAAGTTCATAAGAGTTGCCTGCCTTAATTAATTCCAACCTATTACAACCATAACTCTGTCCATCGGCACCGTTCTCGGGACTGTTGTTCGGAAAATATTGATGGAGATTTTATCAAGATCAAAAAAAAAAATCAAACTTAAACTACTTAAACTGAATCAACTTCAAATTTTTTGAATTCTTTTTAACACAATACATTAATGATAAAAAAGAAATGGGAATACCAGGCTTCTTTCGCTGGTTATCTTCGAAATATCCACATATTGTTGAAACTGTCAAAAAGTCTCCTCGAAATAAAACTGATTTTTTATATTTGGATATAAATGCCTTTTTTCACGTTGCTCTTCGCAGTAAGGTTAAGGGTAAACCAATAAAAAATATGGCTCCCCGTCGCATGTTAGGAAAAGTCTTTGCAGAAATGGATACGGCTTTTAATATCACCGACCCTCAAGTTCTCATTTATATTGCAATGGATGGTGTAGCACCTCGTGCTAAAATGAATGAGCAAAGATCCAGAAGGTTTATGTCACAAGAGGAAGAAAAAAAAAAAACAGAAAAAAAAAAAGAAAATAACAAACAAACTGTTAATATAGAGAAATCAGTTATAGAACAATCAACAAAATCAGGTTTCTTTGTCCCTGTTGATAACGTTTCTATATCCGCTGGAACAGAATTCATGCAAGCGGCCAATGAAGCAATCAAATTTTACATATATCAACGATTAAACGGTAAACATAGAAACATTCAAATTATATTTAATGATTCTAAAGTCGCCGGAGAAGGGGAACATAAAGTTTTTAGATTTTTAAATGCACAACGCAATCATCCAAATTATAATTCTAAACATAAACATGTTGTTTGTGGAGGTGATGCAGATTTTATAATGTATGCCTTATTGACTCATGAACCAAGTCTTCGAATTTTACGACCTGGACTTGAAGGAAAAGATATTATCCTTCATATAAGCAAACTTCGTAAACATATCATTCATGATATGATTCAAGGAGAAACATCCACCAAAATTAATGAAGATAATATTATAGATGATTTTGTGTGCATCGCCTTTTTGCTTGGTAATGATTTTTTACCACGGTTAACACATCTAGGTGAAACCCGTGTAGATCTTCTTTATGATGCATATAGTCGTTATTTTAAGCAAGAAAATCAATATATCACTAAAAAAGATGGAAAATTAAATTTGAAGATGTTCCTCAAATTTTTAATACAGTTATCAAAGTTGAAACCTGGTACTATAAGAAGAGGATCAATTATTCCTGAAGAAACTGTCAAAGATGAAACAATAATTGCAAAAAGAGCAAATGATTATTTAAAAACTATTTGTTGGACGTTTCAATATTACAATGGAGATTGTCCAAGTTGGAGATACTTTTATCCACATCATCGACCTCCAACCATTCCCGAAATTTTGACACATGTTAAAGTGGAAAATTTTGATCAAACTTTCAAGAAAGATTCACCATTGCGACCTTTTGAACAATTAATATGTATCTTACCACCAAATGCCAGTTACCTTGTTCCAGCACCTTTCCGTCCACTATTTACCAATCCAGATTCCCCTCTCAAAGAATATTTTCCAAAAACTTTTAAAACCTCAAATCACAAGGCTCTTTTGCCTTTTGTTGATGAAGAACACTTGATTCAAGCAATGAAACCGGGTTATTCGTTATTAAAGAAGGAAGATACATTACGAGATATGTTAAATGGACGAACTCATATTTATGCAGGGCGATGTTCGGCTTCCTATTCAGCAGTATTTTCTCTTTGCTCCGGTAGATGTCGTGTACCTAATTTCCCTATATCATCAGTTGTATTTGGAAAATTATTATACGATGGGCCCATGTTAAAATCCATAGAACCACCTGTTAATGAGTTTCAAAAAATCAATCGTAATTGTGTTGCCATGGTACAATATCAACTTCCATTTATTCCCAAAAATGAACCATTTTTAAGAAAATTTAAAATACAAAGAAACAAGCAAGATCGACCTCCAGATCTTATGATGTGAGTAATCAAATCACTTATTCGAAATTCATATTTAACACATCTAAAAAATCTTAGATAAATATAGTAAATATAATAAATATAATAAATATAAATTAATATAATAAATATAATAAAAAATGGATATTGAATTCCTGGAGATACATTCCTGTCAACAATTCTTCCCCTTTACTAAAGATGAATTTCAAGATTTATATTTTTTTTAACTTTAGTTGATAATTCATTCTTAAAGTCATATCTTTTATTCAAGTTCTCATTTATCAAAGATATAGTAATAGGATATATTATTAATAATCATATTAGATTGAAATTTTTTTGTTACAATAAGTTTTTAAAATTAAATAGTAAAATAATAAAATACTTCATTTTCAATTCAAAAGATTTTGAAAAAAATCAATCAATTTTTTACAATTTTTATGTATAAAATTTCAAACAAAAAATATTTTATTAACTGTGAAATTTTATACTAGGAAAATTATATTATTATTTATATTATAGGAAAGATCTTTTACCAAGTGCTTTCTAATGTTGTTGGTAGAAAGTTCAATTAAGATAATATGTGCTTTGTATTTGTAAAAATTTTTGATAAGTGATAAAATATTTTATTTTATGAAATTTTCTAATGTACTTCAATTTCAAGTTATTACATTAATTTCAGGTTACTTAAAAATACTATCTGTATAAGATGAAATTTCAAAAATTAGTATAGTATGATTATAAATTTTAATATTATACAATGGAATTTATAATAGTATAATTGAAATTATCTTAATATATTATAATTATACTATTTTATTAAAAACATTGTTACTAGACTTATTAGTCAAATACAAAAGAATCACTGTATCAAATGGTGATTTCTATATTATAGTCAACTAAAAATCAAAATTCATATATTATAAATTAGCTAAAAATTGACAGTTTTATTGTATCCTATATTATAAATTAGCTAAAATTAGAATTCCTTTTTGGTATCACAGGTCAAATACAAAAGAATTGTTATACTGTGATACAAGAAAAATTCATTAATTTATATTATATTTATTTAATTATCTAATGATACATTATTTTATTATTAGTCTAGAGACATATCCACAAGAGACAATAAAATTTGTTTGAAATCAGAAAATGAAACTATCTTGAATGGACTTAATAATATTAAAAGCAATAAATTAAGTGTGATACAAAATAATAGTAACGTACAAGTATTACATCTCCTGGAGATACACATAAGAAATACAATAACTGAATTCTCATATCTTCATCCAAAATACAGTAATTTCTGAATGGATAAGACAATTCAGGAGAAATTGGATGAGATAAGGACAGCTATGAATAATCACAGGGAGATTGACATATATACAGATGGTTCTTTAAGTGTATTAACAAATATTAATGAAGAACCTTTGATAGGTTGTGGATGGGTTATTATAATTGAAGAACAAATTAAATACCAGTTTTGTGACCAGGTTGAAAATTTCACTTCATTTACTTGGGCTGAGTTAATGGGAATACTCTCAGCAGTATATGCTACACCAAGAAATACAAAATTAAATATCTATACTGATAGTTAGGCTTCAATAGTAGCTATTAATAATAGCTTAACAAATAAGAAGAAATTATTTCGTAAAACTAAAAATTGGCAGTTAATTCAGTCAATTATTGAGTTAACACAGGTCCATAATATTAATTTATATTTATATAAGGTGCAGGCACATTCTGAAGTGACTTTTAATGAACGTGCGGACGAAATAGCTAAAAAGAGAATTCGTAAGCCAACATGTATATCCAAAATTGGAAAACTAACATCAGTTAATGCAATTGGATATTGGAAAAATATTAACATAGAGTCCCCTTCTGTGGATTTATGAAAAAGTTAGGTACAACAAAATCTACAGTTAACTGAAGATTGTTAAATAGAAATAGAAACTCAATATCTGATTACAAAAGTCAAAATATTAATTGAAAAATCATGTGGAATACAATAGCATTATTATATAGAGAAAAATCTGCAACAAATAACAAAGAAAATAGAGAAAGAGCTTTTAATATGAAATTGCTCAACAATGAATTATCTACAATGGAACGTATGTATAGTAGATTTTCAAAGATATATAAAAATAATAAATGCGTGTGATATAATTATAATATTATTGAAGACCAGTTACATGCATTCACGTGCAATTCAAATTTAGTAAATATACAAATGTACAAAGATAAATTTATAAATATTCTGATAAATCAATTTAGTAAGGTAGCTAAAAAGAAAACAAAAACAGATAAACTCAAAAACAAAATTTATGGATTAAGTGAACTAAAGTAATCTGAAGATGAAAAGAATTATGATAAAAATGAATTATCATTTTTTGATATTATCATTGGATACATTCCCAATTCATTATACAATACTATATCGTCATAGATACAAAACAAAAGAGAAGTGTTCAAAATTTTTGAAGAGACAATGGTAATTTTCAAGAAATATATAAGAACAAATATTTGAAATTATCATTATAAAATTATAAAACAATGGGAATTAAAAAATGGAATTAAGAATATAAATAAAAGAAAGGTATTAAATTAAAATAATGAAATGATTATTGCTAATAATAATGTCAATAATAATAGTAGAGATAGTAGTAATGATATTAGTAATAATAACAACAATAATAATAATAAAAATAATAATAATAATAGAAATAAACATAAACAACTAAAAAACAATTGTTATAGTACAGTTAGTAAATATATTTTATCATTAGTGAAATATAATAAACATTGGTCAAGTATATATAATATAGGCTATTCGGCAGGACTTTAACAAGTCGATAATAACTGTTGTTATCAAGTAGTAGGTTGCAGGCATGTTTCGTGTTAATCTTAGAATAGACAATTTGAATTAGTCTGAGTCTCATCTTTTCAATAGATACTAGAATAAGTTGTGTATCTTATATTATGTAATAATAATGTAAGAGACTTTCTCTTTTTTTAGTTAATAAATTTGAGATAAAGCCTTATCAAAACCTTTAAAAAAAAAAAAAAAATTATTTTATTATTAGTTTTATTATTATTTCTTATTTGTATTTTTGTTTCATCAAGAAATTTTAAAGAACAGATAATTCCATAAGTTTACAGAATGTAAAATTTCCATAAATTTTTGTATAAATTTCCATAAATTTTCATAAATCTTTAAAATTTTTTACATCAAAAGATTTCATTAATTTTTATAGAATATTACAAAAAGCTTTTCATAAAATTTCAAAATTTTTATTGTATAAAATATTATGAAAAACGTAATATTCTATTTAATAGACTAAATATATAACACAAAATAATCTTGTTTATTTACCTAAATGATCTTGTTTATCTTCATCAAGAAATTTTTAAAGGCAAAATATTTCGAAAATTTTTACCTCGTTAAATTTTCGGAGTTATACGACACCTTCGTAAATTTTCAAAAAAATTTTCGAAAATTTTTGAATTGTAAATCTCCGGAATTTTTTGTTTCATTTATTTTCGAAAATTTTTGTATATATTTTCATAAATCTCCATTTATTTTTAAAAATTTTTGTATATATTTTCGTAAATCTCTGTTTATTTTCGTAGATATTCGCGAAATTATTATAATGGTATATTTGAGATTTACATACAAAACATTTTAATATTTTACAGATTTTTCTGAAACTAAATAGTTAATTGTGAAAATAAAATGCATATTGTAACGATATTATTATTAAACGTTAATTGTTTATTAATTTTATTGATTTAATAAATTTTCGGAATATTCTATTACATAAATTTTTAGAATATTCTATATAATTGTATACATTATTATATATATATTGTTTTTATTATTCTTCATTATCATCATCTTCATCTTCGTCGTCGTCGTCGTCGTTGTCGTCGTTGTCGTCGTTGTCGTCGTCGTCGTCGTCGTCGTCATCATCATCGTCATTGTCATTATCGTCATCGTCATCGTCATCATCGTCGTCGTTACCTTCATTATCTTTATTACCTTTATTTATTTTTCTTTTTTTATTAATAGTTTCGTATGCTTTCTTTAATACATTTGTTCGAATTTCTGCAAGTGAGGGTATCATATCATCAATATCCTCGGGTTTATTTTTTCGTTTTTTTCTAACTTTTTCCAAAGATGGAGAGACTGAAGGTGAAAAAAATAATTCTTGTACATCCTCCTCCGCTTCAATTTCAATTTCTTTATTTGCTATTTTAGCCTATGTTTTATT